>CAUYON010162156.1:0-11226 GCA_963573935.1 Arctocebus calabarensis | reverse complement strand
GAGCCTTAGAACTAAGTCAAGGGAAAAATGTGAATGCTTTTCTGACTCTCCAAGTACTCAGGACACTGTACAAGGAGAAGGGACTATTAAATTCTGGGGAAAAAGACATTAAGCATCAGCAGGAGATACTTCAGTTGCTAGAGGCAGTATGGAAACCTCAGAAGATGGTAGTGATGCACTGTCATGGACATTAAGGAGATACGTCCACCATCACTAAAGGGAACACTAGGGTTGGTGCTGAGGTAAAAAGGGCTGCATCCAAACCATACCAGGTGTCATAAGTGGCTCCCCTCATCCCATGGGTTCTGGAGATGACCTCATCTACTCCTGGGAGGAGAAGGAATGGTTGGTAGTGAAGGGGAGCCAGGAAGCAGAGGGAGGATGGCCCCCAGGTTCTAAGAGCTACCGTGGCGACAGGAGTATTTGATGAAGTTGCTGGGTAGAGTTACTTCTACCTCTCCCACCTGGCAGCCCTGGCCAAAAACTGTCAATCTATAGTGTGTCACCTACAGCCAGTTCGACATGCGCCAAGGACTGATGGTACCCCCAGGAATCCAGTCGTATGGAGCAATGCCCTTCGAGCACTTCCAGGTAGACTTTACTGAAATGCCCAGGTTTAGAGGGAACAAGTACTTGCTGGTGATGGTCTAGCAAACTTGGAAGAGGTGAAAGCCTTCTCCACCAGGATAAAAGGACTCCTGAAGTAGTAAAGTATTGTCCAGAGAAAGCGTCTCATGGTTTAAGTTGCCACTCTGGTTTCAATTTGACAGTGGGCTAGCCTTCATGCCAGAACTAGTGCAAATAGTAAGCTAAAGTTTTGAATAACTTATAGGCCTCTAAGCTTAAACAGGGTAAAGTACATGAATAGGACCATAAGAGCACAAATTGGTAAACTCTGCCAGGAAGCAAAGCTTAATTGAACACAGGCTTGCCACTAGTGTTATTCAAAGAGGCCTCTGTCAATCCCCTGCAATTTAGTAGGAACTCCTAAAAAACCTGGGAAAGACTGAACTGAGTAGACAAAAATCCCAGAAAGAGTAGCAAGGAAAATCTCCACTGGGGTGATTAACAGTGTTCTGTTTAGTTTTTTGTGTCTGTGGATCCTTTCTCTCTGGGGGATCAAGCAGAACAAGTCTAGGTCTAGAATCAGAAACTGGTCCCCCTGAAACCAAGGTAGAGAGGACTTTCCACCATCATCCTGACCACACGCACAGCAGTGAAGGTGGAAGGAATCCTCACTTGGAGTCATCACAGCTGGCTGACTAGGACTTCACTGGCCCTTGGGAAGTAAATGTAACTTTTAGGACAGTCATCATGCCCTGCTCCAGCCACATACTGGGAGCGGGCTGGTCAACACACGGCTGAAGCCTGAGGAAACTCCTCGAGGGACTTGGGCTGGTCAACACACGGCTGAAGCCTGAGGAAACTCCTCGAGGGACTTGTCTTAATTGGACTTTTGGACTTTGGGAAAAGGAGGGAAAATGTCACAGGGAAAAGTACAAACTTGTATGTATATTAGCCCACCACGGTACTATTAAGGCCTGAGTAGGGAATCCAAGAAGTCACAGTCCCTAAGAACTCAGTGCTAAAAAGTAATTAATATTGGCACCTGCAGAAACAAGCTGATATTGAGACCCCAAATTAAGATACATTGGAGTCTCAAAAGGGGGGAATGAGAGAGGATACCCGAGAAGATTGAGGTCTAGGAGAACAGGTCTTGTCAAGGAGAGCACAAGGATACACTTGCAGGGTCCTCTCCATGATGACTCAGCCCTTAGGAATTTGTAAACTTAACTTCCTTGAAGTTGGAAATTTCCAAGTTCTGTGAAATCCTGTAGCTCTGTGGGGGCTGGACTAGCATCTCCCGCTTGATTCAAACTGGCCAATGAGAAGGGTACCTGTGGGGTGGAACTTCTTGACTGTTAATAAAAAGGGAAAGATCAAGCTAGACAGGGAGCGCGGCCATTTGGAATTCATCTATGCCATAAGCTCCCAGCTGGTGAATAAAGCCCTTCCTCTTATAAACATGGTGTTTGGGTGCTCTTTCTCTCCGTTGGGCCTTGTCTTCCTGCAACACCATAACCTTTCAATTATCAATTGTTTTTATTTCTCAGTTCAAACAGATGCAGTATTTTTGTTATTTGTCATTTCTGTATGTAACAGTGGGTGATTGTTTTCTAAATCGTTAGCTTTTATAAGTTTCTGAGCATGACTCATAAGAAGAAAGGAGAAAATAATCCTGTGACACTGATTAAAATCTTTGTGCCTGGCTAGGCACCTGTGGCTCAATAGGCTAAGGCACCAGCCATGTACACTGGAGCTTGCAGGTTCGAATCCAGCCCAGGCCAGCCTAACAACAATGGCACCTGCAACCAAAAAATAGCCAGGCGTTGTGGCGGGCGCCTGTGGTCCCAGCTGCTTGGGAGGCAGAGGCAAGAGTCTCACTTGAGCCCAGGATTTGGAGGTTGCTGTGAGCTGTGATGCCACAGCACTCTATCCAGGGTGACAGCTTGAGGCTCTGTCTCAAAATAAAATAAATAAATAAAATCTTTGTGCCCTTACTCCTTATATCTTGCTGAGGCACACTTTTCACCAGAATGTCTTTACATTGAGACTCCCCATTGGTAACCATACAAAATGATGTGTCCTGAGTCACCCTTCTGTCACTTGTCATTCCAGGGCTTCACACTGGTCTGAGGATGATCCAAGATGCCCAAAGCATCCATGTTTACAGGAGTGTTCCACAAATATCAATTCCTGGGACATAGCTGTCCAGTGGATAGCCTGAAATATGGGGACAGAACCTCTTAGGGGAATAAATGAATGCCTTTCGGCTTGAGAGCAGTCTGCCCTAGTATACTCTTCTTTTCATGTAAACAGCTAAACCATTGGGACTTTACTTGTTTTATTTCTTTCTTTTTTGGGGGGGGAAGACACTCTCAAGATGTCATCCTAGGTAGAGTGTCTTGGTGTCACAGCTCACATCAACCTTAAATTCTTGGGTTTGAGCAATTGTCTTGCCTCAGCCTCCCAAGTAGCTGGGATTACAGGCACCCACCACAATGCCTGGCTGTTTTTTGGCAGTTGTCATTGTTGTTTAACTGGCCCAGGCCATGTTCAATCCCACCACCCTTGGTGTATGTGGCCAGCGACCTGCTGATTCAGCTACAGGTGCCAGCCAGGATTTTAATTATTATTATTATTATTATTATTATTTTGAGACAGAGTCTCACTTTATTGCCCTTGGTAGAGTGTCATGGTGTCACACAGCTCACAGCAACCTCCAACTCCTGGGCTTAGGCAATTCTCTTGCCTCAGCCTCCCGAGTAGCTGGGACTACAGGCACCCGCCACAACGCCTGGCTAGTTTTCTGTTTTGCAGTTCGGCTGAGGCCGGCTTTGAACCCACCACCTTCGTTATATCGGGCCAGTGCCCCACTCGCACCTGACTTTAATTATTTTTAATACCAGCCTCCATGTTCATTTCTGGGACATATTATTGTTTAGTGAGAGATTAGGGACCAAAAAGGAGAGGTTATTCTGAGACATTATTGCAGAAAGACAAAGTCCAAAAAGCACCCAACACCATGTTTATAAGAGGAAGGGATTTATTTCAGCTGGCGGAGCTTATGGCATAGAAGAACTCAAATTGTCCATGTTCTCCAACTGCCTTGGTCTTTTCCTTTTCACCTCCACTCAAAGAGTTCCAACCTACAGGTACCTTTCTCATTGATCAGTTTGAATCAAGCAGAAGAAAGGACTCTGCAGCTGTATCCTTGTGGTCTCCTTGAGAAAACCTGTTCTCCTAGACCTCACGCTTCCCGGGTATCCTCTCTCATTCTTCCCTTTTGAGACTCTGTATATAAGTTGACTTAAGGTGTCAATAGCAGCTTGTTTCTGTGGGAGCCAGTAGTAATCAATTTTTACATTCAACTTTGCATAACTTTTCTACAAAATCTAAAGCATAGAAGTATTTCTGATCTGTACTATAGTTTATTTCCCAGTTTCTTCTGCTATAGCTCCCTCGCAGGGGGTTTCAGGCAGTAACCCTCAGAGTCATCTGGCAGGGCTTTCCTATTTCTCTGGTCTGAACCAGCATTCAGATTTCAGGGACTGTGACTCCCCTGGGGTTCTCTACTCAGGCCTTAATTGTACCATGGTGGTAGGCCAATGTACCTACAAGTTTTGACCTTTTCCTGTGTTACAGTGTATCTGATTATGAGCACAAGCTCCCTCCTAGGTGACTTCGCATTCATAGAAGCCACAAAGGAGTCATCCTTTGTCCTATCTCATTGATGTGGTTACACAGATTACATCCCTCCTCCCCTTTTCCCGAACTCCAATTAAGACAAGTCTCAGGAGGAGCTTCCTCAGGCTTCTGCACTGTGCCAGCTAGCTAGCTGCCAGTATGAGGTAGGAACTAGGCATGTTGACCGTCTTAAAAGTTACCTTTCCTTTCCACAGGTCATTGAAGCTCTCTTCAGCCAGCTGTGATGAATCCAGGCAAGGATCCCTTCCACCTTTATTGCCATGCATGTGGTCAAGAGGATAGTATAAGAACCCTTCTACCGGCTCAGCACCTGTGGCTCAGCGGGCTAAGGCGCCAGCCACGTATACCTGAGCTGGCAGGTTCGAATCCAGCCTGGGCCTGCCAAACAACAATGACGGCTGCAACCAAAAAATGGCCGGGCGTTGTGGTGGGCGCCTGTAGTCCCAGCTATTTGGGAGGCGGAGGCAAGAGACTCGCTTGAGCATAGGAATTGGAGGTTGCTGTGAGCTGTAATGCCACAGCACTCTAACCAGGGTGACAGCTTGAGGCTCTGTCTCAAAAAAAAAAAAAAGAACCCTTCTACCTCGATTAGAGGGGTATCCAGTTCTGATCTTTGACCTAGGCATGATCCCCTTGATCCCTCAAAGGAAAGAAAGTGTTGACACAAAAGACAAGCAAAACATGGTTAATTACCCAACTGGAGATCTTTCTTGTTCATCTTCCTAGGGCTTCTGTCTGTTCAATTCAATTCTCTCCCCCAGTAGTAACATCATACAATGGTTTGGCAGTCTGTATGTTTCACACAGTCTTTCACAGAAATTTTCAGGGATTTCATCTTGCTTCTGCATGACCTCAGCCACCTCATGTATGTTTGTGGCCTTCTGGCTCCCTTACACTGACAGGGACGAAGTCAACTTTGGGTTCAGTGTAAGAGAATGAAACCATTTGGCAGTTACCTACAAACATCTATAAGTTCTGATTTTGAGGCTAAGTTTACACAATGAGAGCATTAGTATTCGTACTTAAACAATTAGCACAGTTTTTAAGATAGTACTTAGTTTTAAGAGTCCCTACAGAACTACTCCAAATTTTTGGAAACTTTGAGGGAATATTTGTGAACATCAGTTGGGTGTGGGGCCACTTATGTGGTTGTGTTACACTCATACCATATACTGGAAAATTCTCATTCAGGTTCTAATTTTCCTGAGGTATCTGCTGTGTCTATAACATTTAATACTGTATAAATTTTTCCAGTGTAGCCAACAGGCAAACTTTGTTGAGCCTTAAATTTTCGGAGCAAATATAACTACTAGATATAATTCTATACTCATTGCCCAAGAATCACCAAAGCCCAAGAGTTTGAGGTTGCTGTGAGTTATGACAGCATGGTACTCTACCAAGGGTGGCAGCGAGATTCTATTAAAAAAAAAAAAATTCTGTGCTTTTTGCCCAGTCTTTTAATTTCTTTCTTTTTCTTTTTTTTTTTTTTGAGACAGAGCCTCAAGCTGTCACCCTGGATAGAGTGCCATAGTATTACAACTCACAGTAACCTCCAATTCCTGGGCTCAAGCAAGTCTCCTGCCTCCACCTCCCAAGTAGCTGGGAGTGCCCGGCCATTTTTTGGTTGCAGTCGGCATTGTTGTTTGGCAGGCTGGATTTGAACCTGCCAGCTCAGGTGTACGTGGCTGGTGCCTTAGGCTGTTGAGCCACAGGCTCCGAGCCCAGTCTTTTAATCTCATTGAACAGGTCAGTTTAGTAAAACAGCTATGTCTCAGTTTCTGAGATGCTATTGCAGATAAGGCTGGAATCTAATACAGGTGGGCCCAAATTTTTTTCCCTTTTGAACCATTTCTCTATGTTTAATTTCTCTCTTTACTAAAGGCAAATTATAGCAGAACTAACTTAGTTGCCAAAATAAACTGTACCTTATGTATACTAGGTCTGTATTTTCATAAAGCGCCGCAAGAATAATTATTAGCCACCTAGGCTTTTCTTCCCTTTAAAATTTGCTTTCCTGGCTTGGCACCTGTGGCTCAAGTGGCTAAGGCGCCAGCCACATACACCTGAGCTGGCGGGTTTGAATCCAGCCTGGGCCCGCCAAACAAACAATGATGGCTACAACCAAAAAAAAAAAAAAAAAAAAATGGCCCAGCGTTGTGGTGGGCGCCTGTAGTCCCAGTACTTGGGAGGCGGAGGCAGGAGACTCACTTGAGCCCAGGAACTGGAGGTTGCTGTGAGCTGTGATGTCACAGCACTCAATCCAGGGTGACAGCTTGAGGATCTGTCTCAAATAAAATAAAATAAAATAAAATTGGCTTTCCTGAAACTTTTTATAAAGAACCTCAGGTTAGACTAAAAAGCATTCCACGAGCCCAGGTTTCATCTGTGCCATTAGATATCTGTATCCATTTGGTAAATTCCTCTTCTCTTGAGGTCCCCAAGCAAATTCAGATTTAGAGACCTGTCAGAAAGCTACCGTCTTTACTTACCACAGATCAGGAAATGTTATTGATGGGTATCTGGCCAGTTTTTCCAAAGTGCTTTTTTTATTGTTTTTGTAAAGTCGTCCTTAATTCCTTAGCAGTTTGGACTCCTCTGACAATGCTATTCTAGTCAAAGCCTTGGTAAAATAACCAGTGCCTTCATTATGTCCTATAGAACAAAACAGATTCTTATTGAACTTATGCAAATCACTGTATTGCCAGAAATTAAGAATACTTACAAATGGCTTTCAAATTCTGGAGAAATCAAGGAGAGAGAAAAAATAGATGATTCAAATTCTGCCTACAAGTACAAACATTGTTGAAAGCTGCAAATAACTCAAGAGATAGAAAATGGCTTTTGTGACTTCTGTAAAACAGAACACAGACTGGATCACCAGTGTTTCAAAGAAAAAAGCCCTAATAATTCAGCCCCATTCCATGTAACTGATTTCTGTTCTGTATAAGGATAGATTACCAATATGCATGGATATGTTAGCTTTCTGGTTTTCTTTTTTTAGAGACAGCTTCTCACTTTGTCACCCTCGGTAGTGAGCTGTGGTGTCACAGCTCACAGCAAACTCCAGCTCTTGCGCTTATGCAATTCTCATCCCTCAGCCCCCCAAGTAGCTGGGACTACAGGCACCCTCTGCAACGCCCGGCTATTATTTTTGTTGCAGTTTGGCTGGGCCTGGGTTCAAACCTGCCACCCTCAGTGTATGGGGACGGTGCCCTACTCACTGTGTTCACAGGTGCTGCCCCAACATGTTAGCTTTCTAATTAAAGTTCTAGCAGTTTGCTTTTAGACCAAAGGTATTTAATTTCCAAAAACATCAGAAATTTGAGTTTGAGAGAATTTATAAGCTTCTCCTAATTTTTTTTTGAAAGACAAAGTTTGTACTCAGGCAGTTATAAAAACTTCTTTCTGTGGGCAACACCTATAGCTCAGTGGGTAGGGCGCCAGCCCGATATTCCAAGGGTGGTGGGTTTGGGCTGGCCACAGGCAAACTGCAACAAAAAAATAGCCGGTTTTGTGGAGGGCTCCTATAGTCTCAACTACTTAGGAGTCTGAGGCAAGAGAATCACCCAAGCCCAGGAGTTGGAGGTTGCTGTGAGCTGTGTGACATCACGGCACTCTACCCAGGGCAATAAAGTGAGACTCTGTCCCTATGAAACAAAAAGAGAGTACTTTCTGAGTTGAATTCAAACTATTATTGACCATATACAGTAACACAGACCAATATTTTATAATATCAGAAAATACATATGAACATAATCTGTACAAAATTAACCAACATTTCAGATTTGACAATGTTTCCTATGCATTTTAAACAAACCAGTTAAGCCTCATGTCTTTCTCAGATGTTCAGTGGTCTTGATATATCAAAAAGACCAAATTTAGAGTTTTTATTTTGGAAGATTTGTCAAATATCAAAGCCTTAAAACATTTATTTGTTCAAACAAGATTACAAGCCAAAAGATTCTAAAGGAAATACATAGTCAAGGGGATCACATGTAAATTCCTTCACAAATGCCCTTTTATGAGCTTCATTTAACCTGCACAGACAAGTCTACAAACATAAACCTTCTGGATTGCCCTCCCTATCACTTTGTGGTATAGCTATTCTGTTTCAGGACAAAATTTACCACACGATATCTTTTTCTTACACAATGTCATTTTCCTTTTCATCTAATGTCTCCCACTCTCAAAAACCCACGTTTCACAAAACAGAATCACAGTTTTGTTTTGTTTTTAAGGACTCCTCTTTATTTTATTTTATTTTATTTTTTGAGACAGATCCTCAAGCTGTCACCCTGGATAGAGTGCTGTGGCATCACAGCTCACAGCAACCTCCAATTCCTGGGCTCAAGTGAGTCTCTTGCCTCTGCCTCCCAAATAGCTGGGACTACAGGCACCCACCACCAGGCCTGGCCACTTTTTGGTTGCAGCTGTCATTGTTTGGCGGGCTCAGGCTGGATTCGAACCAAACAGCTCAGGTGTACGTGGCTGGCACCTTAGCCCGTTGAGCCACAGGTGCCAAGCCAGAATCACAGTTTTTTAATGAAGTTAATTATAAGCTTGGCTAGACTGTTAATTAGAAGGTTTAAAAGGCAAGAATTTTATATTTTGACAAAGACTTGCTTTCCCAAACAATTTAAACAACCAAATTATTACATTTTATAAATGAGAGATGTTTTGTGAAACGTAGCATTGCTGTAGGGTTTTCCCACTCAGGGCTGGACTGGGAACCCCCATTTTTCTGACTCCGGTGAGTTCAGAAGTCAGACTCCCAGCTAGGCACAAACACGCCACACACTGTAGACCAGACCCTGTGAGCTCTAGCAAGGTCATGAACAAAGCAGCCCAGTAAGTTTTAGATGACTCCACCCTGAATAGGGAGCACACACCCTGATCCCCTCCCTAGACAAAAACTGCAAAGACCTAATAACTTTGCCTAAAGGGAAGGACTGCATTCATTTATTTGTTAAAATGATCATTCAGCTCATAAAGGTTATTTTTTCCATCTACCAAGTACTGGCCAAATATCTCTTAGGGCCAATTATTTACCCCTAGACAAAGGATCCATGCAGGAGACCTCTGACTTGGCCTACTCCCTCTGGTGCTCTCCACTTCCTCTGCATGTCCCTTTGTCTAACAAAATCCTATTTTTGCTACTGATCTGCAGCCTGTGGACTCAATTCTCAAATCCCTGAGATCAAGGACTGACTGAATAAAGAAATTCCAGTAACAAAACCCCAACACAGTTATCCTTTCTGATGTCTTTTCATTTACCCCTAAGTATCACATGGCCATGTGGCTACCAAGGACTAAGCCTGTGTCTGAGATGGAAGCATAAAACCTGGAACTTCCAGTTTGTCTCAGAGTAGGCAGGAGATGATGCTGGAGCAGGGAAAAGGGGGCCACTACACAATCGTTTTGCCCTGTGAAGGGGGGTACTAACCCCTTCCATTGTTACCCTTCTCTGTCAGTTTCCAAGCATTCACATGCACACAATTCCAATCCTTTTCCTAACCTGGGCATCCCTGATTTCCCACTTGAACTGCTACTTAGCAATAGGAGATGGAATCAACACTCCTAGGCCCTGTGAGGGGCGGTCCAACCCCACCCTCAGAGTTCCTGCCAGTCACACCACATCCATACACTCTCGTACACTTCTCACCAGACCTGCCAGCAATCTACTAGCCCAGAGGTCGATCCCACCTCAGCTTCCACCCAAATGGTGGGCATCTAGTATCTATCTTATCTTGTATTAGACGTCTCCCAGTGCAGGAACCAGTTCCTGCACACCAGTTCCTCCCTGTGTTTGACTCCTTGAAGACCTGCCAAAAAAAGTCCTTTGTAGTGCCCGAATTTTGGAGTCCCCCCAGAAGAAACTCACACCAGGCACCCTGATGCAAAAACAAAGGGTGACGTTTATTACAAGCTTAAGCTCGGGCCTTCAGCTCTGTCAAAATGGTGATCGATCTGAGCAGCCCTGAGGGGTTGGGCTGAGGTGATCTTATAGAGTACAGAAAGGAAATTGGGAGGGGGGAGTGGGATAAGGGGAGGGTGGAGTAAGGATGAGTCCAGATGTCTTGTCACTTGCTGATTGGATACCTCGGTGGTGCCAGAAACGGGTGGGTGGTTGCTAATCAGGAAGCGGCAGGTATTGTTCAACCTGTGGGGTTGGTCAGGGGAACTGAAGCAAGGAACCAAAATTTGCAAAACTAGCATTACACAGCAAATTACACAGCGACCTGTAAAATGGAGTCTGTTAACAAAATGGCGTTACTTTGGTCGTTTCACTTTCTCCACCCAGTCGAGGCATCCAGACAGGGAGGCCCAATGGAGAGAAAGAGCACCCAAGCATGTTTATAAGAGGAAAGATTTTATTTCAGCTGGCAGAAGGAGGCTCACAAGAATTCAAAATGGCCATGAAACCACTTGCTCTGTCTTATCCTTTTCACCCCAGTCAAAACTTCCTGCCCATGGATTCCTTTCTCACTGATCAGTTTGAATCAAGTCAGAGGAGCTGTTCCTGTCCCGACAGGACTACAGGATTTCATAAAAGTGGAAATTTCCGTTTCCCAGGAAGTTAAGTTTCTATAAATTCCTAACACCTCAGTCACCATGGGGAGGACCCCACAGGTGTATCCTTGGGGTCTCCTTGAGAAGATGTCTGTTCTCCTAGACCTCACCCTTCCTGGGTATGCTCTCTCAGCACAGCACATTGCATGCTGTCCCAAATAATGAAGGTACAAAGGTTCTGCTGCCAATTTTCTTTTCTTTTTTTTTTTTTTTAAAATTATGAGCATTTTATTTTATTTTATTTTATTTTTGTATGACAGAATTTATTCACAGAAAAGAAAGAAAAGAATACAGAAAACATTAAGGCATCTGTTAGAGGGAGAAAATTCTAGTGGGGAGAGAGAAGCTCTCTCCGTTTCTCTCCCAGTCTTTCCCCATCTCCTCCTT
>CAUYON010162153.1:0-24617 GCA_963573935.1 Arctocebus calabarensis | reverse complement strand
TATAGTGATCAAGGAAATGCCATGAAGGATATCTGTAACAGTATGATCAAAATATTTCTGAATGTATATGAATCGTGCCCTGTGATTGCACCAATGTACATAATTATGATTCAATAAAATTATTAAAAAAAAAAAGAGGTATACTAATTATCTAACGAAGAATTCAAGTAACTGTTGTAAAGACTACTCTTAATGAGCTCAGGTAAACAAAGAATGAGTAAACTTTAATTATCAAAAAAGAGACAAAATTTTTTTTTAATTCTGTATTTTGGACCTACCAAGGCGAAATCATGAAAAGGTAGAAAATCTGAACACCTGTAAGTACAATGGTAATGGAATCAATAACAAAAACCCTCCCAGCAAAAAATAAAAGAATAGCCCAGGACAAAATGCTTCACTGTAGAATTCTGTTAAATATCTAATGAAGAATTAAATCAATATTTTTAAACTCTACTCAAATGAAATAGAATACTTCTAAATACATTTTATGAGGACAGAATTGCCCTTACTCAAAAAAAAAGCATTACCCTTTTCAAAAGAAAAGAACTACAGGAAAATCAAACTACAGACCAGAATCTTTAATGAACATCTGCAAAAATTCTCAGAAAATATTGGTAAATGAAGTTTAATAGTACATTAAAAGATTCTAACACCATGGTCAAGTGGGAACATCCATGAGTTACAAGGATGATTCTACAAAACTCATTTAATGTAATACACCACACTAACAAAATGAAAAATCTTAACAGATATAGAAAAAGCAATTGCCAAATTCAACATCTTTTCATGATAATTAAAAAAACTTCACAACAAATTCAGTATATTTTTTAACGTACTTTAACATGATAGAAGCTACATGTGAAAATCCCACAGCTCCTCCTCAGGGTGCAAAATTTATAGCCTTTCTTACTAAACTGAGGAACAAGACAGATGTGCCCGCTATAAACTCTATTTTTCTATTTGATATAGAACTGGAAGTCCTAGATAGACAGACTGGCAAACAATTTTTTTTAAAAGGAAAGAAAAAAATTCAAATCAGAAAAAATGAATAAAATAACCACTATTTGCAAATGACATAATCTTACATGACTATATAACAATTTCACAAAAAAATTAGAATAAACAATTTTAGCAAAGATGCAGTATAAAAAATAACATACAAAAATCAATGATGTTCCTGTATATTAACTGGACAGTCTGAAGAGGAAATTAAGTAAATAATTCTATTTACAATAGCATCAAAAATAATAAAAACTTTGGAAAACTACAAAACTTTGCCACAAGAAATTAAAGAATAATTCTTAAAGTAAATGGAAAGAAATCTCATGTTTGTAGATTAGAAGACTTAATATTGTTAATATTTTCATATTACCCAAGTCTTGTACAGATTAAATGCTATGCCCATTAAAATCCCAATAGCAATTTTTTGAGAAAAATAAAAATCAATCCAAAAATTCATGCGCAATCACAAAAGACCCCTATTAGCCAAAAATAATCTTGATAAAGAAGCTTGAGGTATCACATTCTGTTGCCTCAAAACATATTACACAACTATAATAATCAAAACAGTGTGAAAGTGTCATAAGGAAAGATATATAGACCAATGGAGCGGAATAGAGTTCCTAAAAATAACGCCATATACATACATTCAAATGATCTTCAATAAAGATGCCAAATCAACACAACGGGAAAATGACAAATCTCTTTAGCAGTTGGTGGTGAAATAACAAAATATCCACATGTAAAATAAAATTGGACCTCTTTTTTTACAACATATACAGAAACCAACTGAAAACGGATTAAAGACTTAAATGTAAGACCTGAAATTATAAAAATCCTAGAAACAAATACACAAAAAAATTTTCCTAACACTGGTTGTGGTAATGGTTTCTTGGACGTGACATCAAAAACATAAGCAACTAAAGCCAAAACAGACAAATAGGGACTAAATTAAACTTTTTTTTATTTATATTTTTGGGGACTCATTGAGGTTACACTGATTGCATTTGTTAGTAAGCCTCAACACACAAAAAAATCAACAGAGTGAAAAGGCAATGTAGGAATTGCATGTATCTGAGGTAAGGGTTAATACCCTAAATGTATAAGGAACTCAAACTATTTGATAACACAAAACAAATGGCAACTAAAAAATGGCCAAAGAACTTGAATAGACATTCTCTAAAGAAGACACAGAACTGGCCAACAGATATTTAAAAAAAGATGTTCCGCATCACTAATCATCAGGGAAATGCAAATAAAACCACAATGGAATATCACCTCACATCTGTTAGGATGACCTTTATAAAAATTACAAGAGGAAAAGGAACAGAAAATAAGTGTTGATAATGGTGAAACCACTATGGAAAACGTCATGGAGTTTCATCAAAAATAAAAAAAACTTATGACTTAGCATTACCACTTCTAGAAGTTATCAAAAAAAAAAAAAAGAAAGAAAGAAAGAAAGAAAGAAACTAGGATGCTGAACAGATATCTGCACTCCCAGGTTCATTGTAGCATTATTTACAATGGCCAAGAGGTGGAAAGGCCCTAAATGTACATTGATGTGGATGAATTAATAAAGAAAATGTGGTATTTACATATATGCAGTGGGATATTACCTATCAAAAAAAATGAAATCCTTTTACATATTATAATATGAATGAACATTGACAATACTGTTAAGTGAAAGAAGTCAGTTACAGAAAGACAAATATTTGATGACTTCACTTATGCACAGTATCTAAAGTTTCAAATTCTTAGAAGCACAAAGTAGACTGGTGGTTGCTGAGGGTTAGAGGTAGGGGAAAATGGCGAGTTGTGTTTAATGGGTACAAACTTTAATTATGAATAATGAAAATGTTCCAGAGATCTGCCATGCAACTATGTGCACATAATTAACAATAAAGCAGTAATATGCATAAACATTTGTTAAGAGGGTACATTTTATGTTACATGTTTTTAACCACAATTAAAACAATTTTAAGTGATATTTTAAACTCATGAAAGATTAAATATTACTATGTAATATTGACCACTATGCAATATGGGCTCTCATAGGACAGTGTACCTAGAGAGATATGGTAGGACAGAGGAAGAACACTTAACTAACATCCAGAGCCCTTCAGGGTCACTAGGAAAAGCCTTCTTGAACTAATATGAAGGCTAGAGATGAAAAATGAATAGTACTTTGCACATAAATATGCAGGTTTAGAAGAGGAGATAGTGTTTCGGTCAAAAGGAAGAGCATGTGACAAAGGTTAAGGGCAACCAAAAGCAAGTTTTACTTAGGGAGGCAAGAGCATAGGGGAAACAGGAAAGAGAAGAATTAAAAATAAGGAGAAAAGTGTGAAGAGTTTTAAACAGAGTCCATATCTTCTAGAGACTGGAAAAACATTTAAAGAGTTTGGTCTATCAAGCATTCACCTAAGAAACTAACTTTCATATGTGTTTTATTCACATCCCATACTATACTCTTCTATATGTATACAGTGTGTTGCATACATGAGGTATTTAATGAATATGCATTAGAAGACGATAAAGCAATGGCAATACCTAAGCAGATTACATGTTAGAATGTTGTACTTACATTTAGCAGAAGAGATAATGTTATTAGAAGCTCTCATCATATTAACTCTGAATTATCTTTCTACTTATACCTGAAAAGAGCAAGCAGGTTGTTGTACATACTCATGAAATACACCACTGTTAAGGGGAGTGTATGTATCTACTACGTATGCCTGTAGCAGAATTGTGTATGCATGTGAGCATAAAATCTGTTTATTAGCATGAACAGTATTTTAATGACCTATTTATATATTTACCATTATATATTTTCCTTTGTTGACTATTTTATTCTGAATTCCATGATGTGCTATACTCTTTACCTAAGGTCATTAGTGAATGTAGGCAAAAATAGTAAACAGATGCACCCTCAGGATCTTCTTGGTGACTTCTTACATAAAAGTTTAGTTGCTAATGATACATCAACAAGGCAGAATGTGTTGGTTAAATGCAATATCTTTTGGAATAAGAACAGAAGTTCCAACGAAGGCACAGACTGTGTTAACAGTTGGATGAGCATTAGCCATGACATGTTTGTCCTTGATGTTCACAGATAATAGCCACTGGGTGGGTTTCTCTCAATGTGTACACAGATTTGGAAAACCAAAAGTGTATGACCAGCTGCTCGCAGGTGAAAGCTCTGTTGTGCCTTTCATTTTTGGCAGCTCAAGTCTTTTGACTCATGCCCTACATATGCCATTGCTTGGGAACATGTACAGAATCTCCTATTGTTTTACACCAATCCAATTGACTTATTGCTGTTTCCGTGCTACTGCACAGCTGTGTCAAAGGGCTTGGATGCTGCCTCAAGAACCGCAACTATAAGCTTAATAACAGAATACTTTTAAGTGGAGACTCAATTGTGACTTTCCAAGAAACAGACTGTTTAAGAGCCAGAGCATACATGACTGGGAGGTATCACAAATTTTATGTAAAGCCTTAATTTTGTTAAGTGAGAGAGTACAAGGTAATATAATTGAAATTCACTGCCACAAATTCTACATTGCTTGGTAACACAAGGCTGATGTCCATTTCAACATACATGTAATGCATTACTAGAATCATCCATTGACAACAGCTTTCTTTTCCTTTCCTTTTTTCTTTCTTCATGCTTTATTATCTTCTTTCCTTCCTTACTATCTTCTTTCCTATTAGATGACCAGTTATTAATTCATTTATTCATAATTTTATTTTTCAAGCACCTACCATGTTCTAGGATCATTCCTAATTTCTAATGATATAAAAATGTTAACAGCCCAGCTATTACAATAAAAACAATAGCTGTAAAAACAATAGCTAAAGCTTCAGAAACAAGAAAATATGCGTTTACTTTTTCCTGTTCCTTCGAAGCACAACATGCCCTAGAAATTAACAGACAACAATAAGAAGACTCTGAGTCCTGAAAAGAAGGCAGTTGAGCTAGAGAGTATAGAACTTGAGAAATATTTTAAAGCCATGAGTTCCCTGGGTTTTGTTTTTATCTCCCATATACCTGAGTTACTGGAGAGAACTACTAAAAGGCATAAAAGAACAAAAGAAGAAAAGGAAAAAAGGAAAAACCTGCCCTTTCTGACCAAAGGACTGGGAAAGAAGAAGCCCAATAGGCCTAGTGGGAGTCCCTGGAATTTTTTCACAAGAGGTCTTTGTTGATGATCCAGTGCACTTACAGCAATGAAGCTTCAGCTTTCCCAGCCTCTGCTTCACAACTCAGGCCAGGGGGGTGGTATGATCGCTGGCAGCCACAGAAACAAAGCCCTAGCTATGCTATTCCCCACTCCAAAACCAGTCCCATCTGCTCACAGCTAAGGCAGTAGCACAGCCCTATGCCTTTCTGGCTTCCACCCAGTGGCTTCCCGCTTCCCAGCAGAAGATTGCGCAGTGACCCCACAGATGGCACCAGGAGGGATTCACCAGAAGGAGCTCCAGCAGCATCAAAATAAAAGAATTAGACAAGTACAACATTGCAAGGGTTCAGAAACTAAACTTTATGGGAATTAAAACTCATAGAAGTAGATTATACCAACAATCAGGAAAATACAATTTAATGAGAAAAGACAAAATATACCAATATGGAAATGTATGGAGTTATCTGACAAGAATTTTAAAGCAACTATCATAAAAAATGCCTTAGAAAACAACCACGAATTCTCTTGAAACATGTAACAATAGGAAATCTCAGCAAAGAAGTGGAACTTACATAAAATAACTAAATGGAAAATATAGCTGAGAGCTACAATAACTGATACTAAATAAAAGCCAACAAATTTCACTTATGTAAACTAACATAAACATAAAATACATATACATAATTACTTTAAATGTTAAAATGTCTAAATATACAAATTAACAGCTGGGATCTGACAGAATAGATTAAAAAAAGATCAATTACATACTGTTTTCAAAAAGTTCACTTCAAACATATCAACATTGGCAAGTTAAAAGTAAAGCAAGCAAGAAAGATATAGCCTGAATCCATTAATAAAAATTCCAGTAGTACCTACATTAACATTACAATATTAGACCTTGGAGCCAACAAAAGTATTAGGAGCAAAGATGGACACTGTATTAAGATAAAAAAGAAATTCATCAAGGACATACAGCAGTCCTAAATGTGTGTATGCATGAAACAACAGGGCTTTAAAATGCAAGAGGAAACAACTGAGAAAGCTGAAAGGAGAAATCGTCAAACCTGCAAACACACCTGTGGGTTTTACCATTTCAATTTCTTTTTTTTTTTTTTTGAGACAGAGCCTCAAGCTGTCACCCTGGATAGAGAGCTATGGCATCACAGCTCACAGCAACCTTCAATTCCTGGCCTCAAAGCGAGTCTCTTGCCTCCGCCTCCCAAATAGCTGGGACTACAGGCGCCCGCCACAACATCTGGCCATTTTTTGGTTGCAGCCGTCATTGTTTGGCGGGCACGGGCTGAAGTTGAACCTGCTAGCTCAGGTGTATGTGGCTGGCACCTTAGCCTGCTGAACCACAGGTGCTGAGCCTACCATTTCAATTGCAATAATTGATAGAATGACATGACAAAAAGATTGGTAAGAACATGGAAGATGAGACAATACTACCAAGCAAGAGGTTCTATTTGCCATTTACAGAACACCTCAGTAATTCATGTTCAAGATAAGAACATAAATCAGTGATCCAAAAAATTTTCAAACCTATAGACACAAAACAATAAACCCAAAATTATTTCTGAAAAAGAAAGTCTACAAATAGATAAAAAGCCCAGCTAGGCTGATTAGGAATGAGAAAGAGGAAAAAGAGAAATAGTGAAATAGAGAAACAGTGAAAGACAATAATTTCAACAACATTCCTGAAAATATTGGATAGCAATTTTTTTTTTTAAAGTCTTACCACTTACCTCATGCTACACTCAAAACAGTACTGGAAACTGATCATAAATATAAACGAAGGAGTAGGACAAACAAACAAACAAACAAAAACTTTTCCAGCAGAAACATTTGAGAAAAATCTGTGTCTTTGGTTTGGATAAATCTTTCTAAGATGATATGGATAAAAATACAAATCATAAAAGAGAAACTTGATATAATGGACTATAGTTATTTTTTTCTTTTTAATTTCAGGTTAATATGAGGGTACAAATGATTAGGTTACACTACTTTTGTTAGGTAAGGTACAATTTATAGTTGAGCCCTTCACCAGAGAGGTGTGCCATATACATTGTGCCCATTAAGTGACAGCTTACCAATCCCTCCTTCCTTCCTCTTCCCCTTCTTCGGAACCCCTTCCCCTACTTCAATTTTAATCGTGTTTTCTCTCATGTGAACATGCAGTTGTTCACCTACTAGTTTCATTTTAGTATTGAGTACATTGAATACCAGCTTTTCCATTCTTGTGAAACTTTACAATGGGAAAACCGAATGATCTTTAGCTCCATTCGGTTAATACAGAAGATGTGGTGTCTTTTTAATGACTGAATGGTATTCCATGGTACACATGGACCACAGTTTATTCATCCATTCATGCAACGTTGATGGGCACTTGCATTGATTGAATTGAGCTGCGATGAACATTCTAGTGAAAATGTCCTTACAGTAAAATAATTTTTCACTTCAGGGATTAGTAAATCTAATGGGATTGTGGGATCAAATGGAAGATCTACTTGTAGCTTCTTGAGGAGCCTCTATACTTCTTTCCACAGATCCCACCAACAGTATTAAAGTGCTCCTTTCTCTCCATATCCACACCAGTACCTGCATCATTGGGACCTTGAGATGTGAGCTAGTCTCATTGTGGTTAGGTGCTATCACAAGGTAGTTTTGATTTGCATTTCTCTGATGATTAAGGAAGAAATGCTCATTATCCTTAATCATCAGAGAAAACTCCAATTCTAAAAGGTGATCTTGCTCAATAGCCCAGCACTCTGCATTGGCAGAACAAAGAGTCACTTGCTTCTTTTACTATGTAATGTTGTTTGTAGCAGTTACACAGAAACAGGTCCAACTTAAATTCTGAACCCAAATATAATAAATACTTTAAATGTACAGGTATTTTGGATGTTAATGCTAATGTCATATCATTATAAGAGTCATATAATCTTGACCCTGTCTATTCTTAACATAATACTACTTTTGAAAGACTACATACAACATTATAGAAGAAACTTAGTTTCCCTTTTTATCTTCTGTATAAAACAGATATAAAAGTAGCAATGATATTTTGTATTTGTATAATTTTTGTTTTGAGAAGATAGTTTAGTTTTTGTTACGTTCATCTTAGGGATGTTTTTCCATTTATATTTACAAAGCGTTCTGTTTTCAGTATAAATCAGTTACTTCAAGAATGAAGCATCTTTAAAAGAAGTCAGGTCAGGTTATTAAGAATTTCCCTTTCCAAATTTCCTTAGTCATACAGAGCAAAGTGGCCTATATTATTAAATACTTGACAAATACAGCTCAGCACAAGCTTCTTTCTTTCCTACCCCAAAGTTAACAGGCCCCATTGTCATTTGCATAATTTGTCTCTTTAGTCCCTTCCCCTTTTTCTCACTCTTTGTTCTTTTTTTTTTTTTTTTTTCCACTCTTCTTTCTTCTGTGAAGATCCTTCCTCCACACTTTAAGTCGGTCCCTAGGGCCCTGTCATTCTCCTTCTCTTTCTCTGATCACATAGAGGAAAAGTAGTTATATTTATGTAAACTTACTAATCACTCATGATTGTCATACAGCATGTCCTGTGGAGAAAGACCTTAGTTTTTAGTGTCAGACAGACTTGGATTGAAACTGTAGCTCTGTAAATTATTAACTCTGGGACTAAGAACAACAACATCACTCCGACCCTCATTTTCCTTATCTCTAAGAACAGCAGTTCTCAACCTGTGGGTCACGGCCCACAGGAACTATATTAAAGGGTCATGGCATTAGGAAGGTTGAGAACCACTGCTCTAGAATATAGATTGCAGAATGTAAATACCTAACTTTGGAATATTGAAAAGATTAAGTAAGATACTTTATGGAAAGTTATTGATATAGTACCCTATTTTCTTGCTTATTACTATTATTATGGGTGGGCGTACTCTTTACTGAAACTTAGGCATATTCAAGTAGTATTTATTTATTTATTTATTTTGAGACAGAATCTCACTATGTTGCCCTAGGTAGAGGGCCGTGGCATCACAGCTCACAGCAACCTCAAACTCTTGGACTCAAGCAGTTCTCTTGCCTCACACTCAAGTAGTTTTTAAACTTTTATGGTATCTTTAATTATGCCATGCAAGACATTTTCCTCCCTTAAGTGAGCATCAGCTATTGATAATCCTCATGTGGACAGCTGGGAAGACAGCAGTGATCTTCTTGACGTTGGCTGGCCTTTTAGAGTAATCTGGAATTGGCAGCAGGGAACAGGGAGTGCATGTAGTCTGTGGTCTTATTCTGCTTTTTGCTCCTTTATCTTGGTGAAACTACTGAGTCAATTAGTAATTAGAGGATCTCACAAACTTTGGGAAACAAAGGAGCCTGAGACCCTTCTCCTGAGGCCTTTAGCATAATCTGTTCCAGGCCAAGAATATGTCTGTCTGGACCCCTCCTTTTTTTGGCTGCCCATGTGTCAGTACTGGCTCTACCCAACATCACCTGACTTCTCAGTCTCTGTCATACGTCTTCCTTTACAAAACTTTAGCTTTCTGGAAGTGCAATATTGCAGCCAGTGTTCGAGTGGCTTTTAAAAAAATCCTTAGTTTAAAAAGTTTATTGCATATTTACTACCAATACAACTTTTGGCTAGTTGTTACATAGGTACAAAAACATATAAAATATTTTGAGATAGTTAATTTTTTTAAGCTTACAGTGAAAATGAAGACATGTAACTTAGTATAAGAAGCAAATAAAAGGGCAAATGTCACAAGAGAGGCATTGGCCAAGATGGGACTGGGAGGGGGATATAGAGGCTGGTTTAAAGGAAGGGAAGATGCCAGTCAGCTGGAAGGTGTCTGAGAAACTGGGATTCTTTTAGTCTAGTATTTATGTAAGTATGGTTGGTAGGAAAAGGTGAGTCTCTGTGGGAGGAGAGTGTGGATTTCAGGCAAAGAACATGAGTTAAGTTATAGAACAGGGAAAGTGTGGGACAGTTTAACTCTGAGTAGAGTGCTAGAGGGAGAATGCAGGAGCTAACACTAGATTTTGCAAGTCAAATTATGTTCTTCCTTTGTTCAAAACTTATAGCTTCTCATCTCATTTAGAGAAAAAGTCCTTACTGACCTACAGGTTACTGCACATTATTTGCCCCACTTCTCAATTTCCATTCCCCATGACTCTTCCTTGTTTCCACTTCTCTAGCCATATTGGTCTCCTTTGTCTACCCAAAAGAGTTTATACCTCAGGGCCCATTTTCTCCACCTGACACTCTCTTCTTCCTTATGACTGCATGGCTCACTCTTCTTTCTGCCCACTTTTATCACAGAGACCTGTCCTGACCTCTGGATCACACCTCCTCCTCCCACTCCAGCCATTCCCCCCCTTGCTTTGTTTTATTTTACTTCACAATATTTAGGAAGTATGTATATAAGATATACATTTATGTTCATGTGTTAATTATTGTCTTTTGCTATTATGGTCTGAGGGGGTGCATGAAATGTAACCCCAAAATATGGCATCTTGGCAAACTGAGTGTTTTAAGATGAAGGAAATTGGCACGGTGCCTGTGGCTCAGCGGGCTAAGGCACCAGCCACGTACACCTGAGCTGGTGGGTTCAAATCCAGCCTGGGCCCGCCAAATGATGGCTGCAACCAAAAAATGGCTGGGGGTTGTGGCGGGTGCCTGTAGTCTCAGCTACTTGGGAGGCGGAGGCAGGAAACTCGCTTGAGCCCAGGAATTGGAGGTTGCTGTGAGCTGTGATGCCATGGCACTCTATCCACGGTGACAGCTTGAGACTCTGTCTCAAAAAAAAAAAGAAAAAAAAATGAAGGAAATTAAGAAAACCAAAGAGGCAGAAAGAGCTCTCGGACCTTCTCTTTCTCTTTCTCTGATACTCCCCTGATTTTTTTCCCCTGAAGTCATGAAAAGAATTCTCTGACATGCCTTCTCTGAAAGTAGGTCATAAGACCCTCATGTAACAAGTGTCCTGCCCCATACCTTGAGGAAAGGGAGGAAGACACAGTGATTTAAAGAAAAATCTTAAACAAACAGGCCTTGCTAAGTTCCCCATAGTATCATTAGGTCATATGTGCATTCTGTCCAGTCATACTTCTACAAGACTGTCCATTTTTCATCAAACCTAAACCCAAAAGAGAGAGTTTTCCCTGGGCTTTGGTCATGTAAGACTTTGCTTAAATAAATTTGTTATGCTTTTCTCTTGTTAATCTGACTTTTGCTTTAGGGATGTCAGCTATGAACTTTACAGTGGGTAAGGAAAAGATACCACTTTTTCTCCCCTATATGTATATGACCCCGAGAAAGAGGATTTACTTACCATTGTATCTCCAGCTCCCCAGACCAGTGCCTGGAACGTAGCTTATACTCAAATATTTATTGGACAAAAGAGAAAATGAGAGCAGAAAAAAGAGTGTGAAAGAGGAAGGGAGTTGGATGTAAGTGCCACAGAATTTTGTATTCCAGGCACAGGAGTAAAAATTTAACTCATCGATTTGTGGGTAGCCATTGAAGGTTTTCAACAGGGGGTGAAAGCAAAAGCATTTAATTTAGCAAGATTATTTTGGTCTTGATGTATAGTATGGATTTTTTTTTAAGACTCATCAACTTCTCCTCCCTAATTCCACACTCTGTAACATTCTGTATGTGCTTTTCTTTAAAAACAACAACAACAACAACAAAAAAGCCTTTCAGCCCATCATGTGGCTCATGCCTGTAATCCTAGCACTTTGAGAGGTGAGGAGGGTGGATTGCCTGAGCTCAGGAGTTCAAGACCAGCCTGAGTGGGCAGCGCCTGTGGCTCAGCTAGTAGGGTGCTGAACCCATATACCAAGGGTGGTGGGTTCAAGCCCGGCCCCGGCTGAACTGCAAAAAACAAAAAAATAGCTGGACATTGTGGTAGGTGCCTGTAGTCCCAGCTTCTTGTGAAGCTGAGGCAAGAGAATCGCCTAAGCCCAGGAGTTGGAGGTTGCTGTGAGTTGTGACACCATGGCACTCTATCGAAGGCAATAAAGTGAGACACTGCTCTACAAAAAAAAAAAAAAAAAAAAAGTCCAGCCTGAGCAAGAGCAAGAGCAAGACCCATCTCAACTAAAAACTAGCCAGGCATTGTAGTCCCAGCTACTCAGGAGGCTGAGACAAGAGGATTGCTTGAGCCTAAGAGTTTGAAGTTGCTAGGGGGCTATGATGGCATAGCACTCTATCCAAGGTGACAGAGTGAGACTCTGTCTCAAAAAAAAAAAAAAAAAAAGAAAGAAAAACCCAACTTTTAATTTTAAAATAGTTTGACTCATAAGAAATTGATAACATGGTACAGGGAAATCTCTTAGTGCAATTTCCCTGCAGTTTCTCCCAATGGCACTATGTTACTGCAATACATTGTCAAATACAAGAAGATAACCTTGGTACTATTAACTCAGGTACAGACCATAGTTGGATTTCATCAGATTTTACATGCACCATTTTTGTGGGTGCATAGTTTTATAAAATTTTATGACATTTGTAGCTATGTGTTATTTAATGTTTCTAGGTCTTTGAGGTTTTTTGACAAAGTGTTAGAAAATATCCTCTTTAATACCACTCTCCTGGTTCTTGGCCTCTTACCAGTTACACACAAATAAAGGGAATGAATGGCCTGTTGTTTCATTTCATTGTTATGCTTTGGTGTTTCTTATAGGTAGTAGCCTTTCCTTTCTATACCAAAGATAGTTTTAAAATTTTACTTCACCAGTACTGACAAGTCATATCCCAGTCAAATCATATTATGATCATCCATCAGTACATTAAAGAGATTGGTTCCAGTACACTCCTGCCCCACTGATGTACCAAAATCTGCACATATTCAGCCCTGTAGAACAGAACACAAAAAGTTAGCCCTCTGTATTCACAGGTTTTACATCCTGGAATACTGTATTTTCAATCCATGTTTATTTGAAAAAAATTCAGACCTATGCAGTTCAAACCCCTGTTATTCAAGGTTCAACAACATTTACTAGGTCTTGATTTTTAAATTTTTATTTAAAAACCAGTATATGGTATTATTTCTATTGATCATTTGTCTACTTAGTAATCTTTCATATCTTTTCTGATAGTAAAACATTTCTATAAGTCTGTTAACAGGGTTCTAAACTTGGTTTTCTTTTTTTCCTGTTTAGACCTACTAATTAGAGATCTATTTCTGATAAGTAATTTACCAACAATTTTAGAATGGGCAAGGGTTGTGGACAGAAAGAGATTTAATTGTTTAAAGTCTTTTATTCTTTTTTAAAAATTTCACATTAACATATGGTACATATAATTAGGTTACATTATTTGTGTTTGTTAGGCAAAGTCCAAGTTGTTCATTCTTTGTATTGTAACTTTTTAGATGTTCTAGACCATATTATTTTACTAACATCTGGCCATATTAGTTTGTATATTTAAGTGATTTATGGTCTTTCCAAAACAAAATATTAAAAGTTTAAATCTTACAGCTTAATCCCTTCAACTGTGCTATATATATGTGTATATGTTTTCCATATGAGCTAGATTGCTGTCTGTGCTATTATACACTTGCATGTTGCTGATGTTTAAGGTACTACTTGATGATCTTTTTTTTTTTTTTGCATTTTTTTGCCTGGGGCCGAGTTTTAACCCACCACCTCCAGTATATGGGGCTAGCACCCTATTCCTTTGAACCACAAGTGCTGCCCCTAGTTGATGATCTTTAATAGGTTTCTAAATTGATATGCTAGCCTATTTGTGACAGCTAAAGAAAAATCAAGATCTATCTGAATGTACTTGATATATTTCTTACAGGTTCTAAGTTCTGTCCGCACAGAATGGGACCCTTTGGATGTTTACTTTGGCACCAAACATCCTTATCAGGTGTTCACAGTGGAGTGCTCCATGAGTGCAGACAAAGAGCCCATGGCTGACAGCTGCATCTATGAATGTGTTCGGAACAAAATCCAATGTGTGTCAGTCACCAGAATACCACTAAAATCGAAGGTTATCAGCTGCTGCAGGAATGTTACTGAAGACAAACTAATTCTGGGCTGTGAAGATTCTTCAGTAATTCTTTATGAAACTCAACGTAGAGTGACTGTCTTAGCTCAGGCTGAACTTTTGCCTTCATTAATAAGTTGCCACCCAAATGGTGCCATTCTGCTAGTTGGCAGCAACCAAGGGGAGCTACAAATTTTTGATATGGCTCTATCCCCTATTAACATCCAACTTTTGGCTGAAGACCACTTACCCAGGGAAACTCTGCAGTTCAATAAATTCTTTGATGTTCCCAACAGTCTTGTCCAAATGCAGTGGATAGCTCCTCAGGTTGTTTCACAGAAGCCTGATAGTGGTGACATCTGTGATCTCCTCTTCCTCAGGTTTGACAAAGGACCTTTGGGTGTACTTTTGTTTAAACTTGGTAAGTTGATGGGGGGGTGATGAGTAAGTAAATTAAATTGTTTGTGATGGTGTCATAATTACGGCAATAAAACTATTCTTGGAATATATATATTTTTTCTATTTGTTTTCCTGTGAATATGTTTCCTTTTCAAACATTTCATATAGTTTCCTTAAGAATGTTTTGTGTATGATTTTCTGTAAAAGGAATATTAGATATTTAAAAATTTGGAAATTATACTAATTGTCAATCATGATGATTAAAAAGCCTTAATTTTCACATTTGATATTCTCTAAAATAAAAAAGGTAACTATTTTAAAAGTACTTCTTATGTCCATTGAAAAATTCTGTGTTATGTGAATGTAACAGTTTTTCTATAAAAATTAGATTATTAGTATCTGTCGCTTTCCAAATTGGAATTTTGTGAAGCAATTGTCTTAAAATTAAAAAAAAAAAAAGATGTTTAGTTAGAAATTGCTGAAGATATTCTGTAACTTTTGATTTTTATTTTCCTTTTGGATAAAAGTACTTAAAAGGATTTATCAGTATAGCAAAATCATATGTTATTGTAGCCCATGTCAACTAAGAGACCCTAAAATGAAATATTACTATGATGATTCATTTGCCTTTTGTAGTTTTACATTACCAGTTATGCCCTGAGATATATGATATACTTTAGGTAGTTTTCTATAATTTAACATGCTTTCAAGAACCTTAGGTCTAGAAAAACAAATTTTAATTAATGTACATTATGTCTACATGAGAACATAAAAATGTAAATACATCTTAAAACCCCTTACAGGAGTTGGCTCTGTGGTACAAAGTTAAATTTTTAAAGATGTAGTATTTGTTAAATAGCTTTCAATTTACTTTTTAAAAAAATAGATATACTTGTCTCTGAAATTGAGCATATCAAATAAAACTAGTGAAAATGATTTGAATAACCTGAAAAATATAAGGCATATAAAGTGAGGTCTGTGTTCTTTCCACATAATAAAATGCAGTTAAATCTATTCATAATGTTAATATTGTCCAAGAAAAAATTTTTGGAATCTATTTATTATGAGATAATACAGTTATACTTTGCCCAACTACATGTTTAACAGTTGTATGTCTCCATACACAGCACTAATTAAAGTGGATGTTTGATGTTTTGCATGTCTGTTAAAACACACAGACATGCACACATATTCTCTCTCCCTCTTTCTTCCGTGGTCTTGCTCTCTCTCTCTCTTCTTTTCACCCTGTAAATTACTCGGTTACCTGTCAAACAGAAGGCTGTCTGCCCACCTACACCTAGCTTTTCTTCGGCCCTCCCTGGTGGGCCTACTCAAAACAGCTTTGCAAAAAGCACAGCTTTCTCTTCCTATCTCTAGCACATTTGCCTTCTTACTAAAGTAAACAGGCTCTCATTGTAGGGATTTAGAGGGCTTCCTGCTAATTGCCAGCTTGTAAACTTAATTGGACTGTCTCCCTGGGCACTGTTCCTAAATCAATTAGGCAATGAGTTGGCTGTCACCTCTTTTTACCAAGAAGGTCTCTTGGAAGAGAATTATCCTATAGAAGTAAGCATTGAAATGAAAAGGTGATAACTTTTCAACTGACATTTATCATTTAAATTTTGTCTTCAATATGACTTTTAAGTTTTATAGAATAGAGAAATTGTATAGTCTTATAGGCTCTTATAAAGATCTAAATCTGGAATTTCCAAGGATTTTTTAAAAGTTTTGTTTCTCATTTTTAATGTATTATGAGATTAATATTTATTACAAATAATTTTTCCTGGGAAGAGTAGATTCCTTGAAATAGAAGATTCCAACTAGCAGATTTTTTTAAAGAAAACTCAGTTTAAAGAACAGATTTTTCTTATGATCTGCTACTAAATACATCCAAAAAAATTAATATACTTCTTGAATTAACACAGTGCTGATTCTGGGCATCCGTGTGGAATTTTCATGTATAATTCAAGTTACTGCATATATAAACAGGTAGTTGCATGTGCAGTCTCTCCACTAGGGAGCATTTATGAGATTTTTTTTTTTCAGATGCTTGTTATGCAAGTCTTTGGAAAATTTGACATGAAAGGTGTAGCTTACAATCTAAAATTGTAAAGATAGATCATAAATCGTAGTTTAAAATAGAAAGCTGTCATATGTAAACGTAGTGTAGCTAATGCCAATATGCTAAGATTTTTGGAGTTTCACTCTTAGATTAGGTCAGTTAGTGTAATGTTGAAGGCAAACTGTTTCAAGACTGCAGCTTCCATTCTCAATCCCTGCAATGATTGCAGAAATGTGTTGGACATTAAAAGGCGATAACCACTGTTATTAGAAGAAATCAAATATCATGTCTTCTTCAAGAGGCAACGAGAAGTGCCATCCTCCCATGTGGAAGCCAAGAAATATTGTTTTATATAAAGCAATATGTATTCAGAATTTCTTTATGTGACAGTCATTATCACATATTTCCACATACATAGACTGAAATTAATTTTAAAAAGAGGTCCTAATTATACTACTGAGATACTAAAGCTTTTCCATTCTCGTGTAATACCTTTTCCAAGTTGCCCTGCTCTCTTTAAACTCATAAAATCAGCTTTCTGCCCTCTAACAGAGGAGCTCACCTTTTTAATTGGGACTTCATTAAGTTTATCTACTCTTTAACTCACCTACCTACCCAACCACTTATCTATATACATACAAGTCTTTCCTTTTCAAGTCAGTAAAAGACCCCCATTTCTTATCCAAGACTAGTTCCACTACTTTTACTTTTTGACACTTTTACTTTTTCACCCTCCCCACTCCCTTGATCTTGCTATGTCAGCAGATAAATAGACCCAAAACACACCATAAAAAACCAAACTCTTCCTTAAAATTGTTTCTCCATTGTAATTAATTGAATGCTTACCTTCCTTTCATAGCCAAACTCATTGAAATAATAGTGAACACTGGTTTTCTCTGCTGCTTCACTTCTTACTCCTCAGAGCACTGTGTTCTGACTGTGTCTTCAGTGTTCTCTTGGAAAGGACACGAGTGACTTCCTAAATCAGTGGTTCTCAACCTTCCTAATGCTGCGGCCCTTTAATACAGTTCCTGTGGGTTGAGAACCACAGTCCTAACTGATAAATATATTATTTCTCTTATGTTGCTTGATGACTTTCCAGCTTTTGGTGATTGCTGACATCAACTGACATAGAACTCTCATTTGTCCTTATCTTCTGTGACCTTAAATGCAACTTTCTGTCACTTTTTATACTCTTATGCCTTCTCATGAAAATGTTGGGGGGCTCTCCATGGTTCTATTTTTATCTCTTCTCTCATTTTGTACAGTTGAAAGTATATTTTTAATTTATTTTCTCATCTCTGACTCTAGTACAGACCACTCTTGACTCCACTTCTACATATTCACTTGGCTTTCTGGATGTTTTCCCTTGGATGTACATAGGTGCCTCAAACTCACTATGTGCAAACAAGGAAGTCATCATCTCTGTGCTCAACCCTGCTTTTTCTCAGTATTCTTTTTTCCCCCTCCTTTTTGGAGACAGATTTTGTCACCCTGGGTGGAGTGGCATGGCATCATAGCTCATAGCAACCTCAAACTTTTGAGCTCAAAAGTTGCTCTTGCCTCAGCCTACCAAGTAGCTGGGACTACAGGCACCTGCCATGACACCCAGCTAATTTTTCTATTTTTAGTAGAGACGGGATCTGGCTCTTGCTCAGGCTGGTCTCAAACTCCTGACCTCAAGCGGTCCACCTGCCTCGGTCTCCCAGAGTGCTAGTATTATTGGCATAAGCCACCACACCCACCTCAATATTCCTTATTTTGATTGATGATACAGTAATTCAGATGGAACATACAAGGCGAAAGATATTCTAAAATCTTACCTTCTTTACACCAAGACCATATCTAATCAGTGACCATATCCCATCAACATCGTTTTATAAATACTGTTAAAACATCTCATTCAGTTCAGTTTCACTGTCATTGCCCTAAACTAGATCTTCTGTAGACTAGGAAGGTCTTCTATCTGTATTAGTCTATCTTCCAAACTTCCCATCCTCAGTTAATCCTGAGTGCCATCCGAGTGATCTTTCTAACAGATTTGGTCAAGGATTCTCCAGCTTGAAAGACTCCAGAGGGTAAAAATTCTGTTTTTCAATTGGGCATCTTCTCCCCAGCCGTGCTGTGCTCATATAGCTTCCCAGGCCTGGCATGTGCTCCCTCCTTCAGTGATGGTATTGATAGTATCCCATCTGCCTGGATGTCCCTGCAGTGCTCTCATAGAGCAGATAAGTTAGGAAAAAGGTTAAATGTTCAAATGATAATATTAAATAAGAGGTAATTGAAGCTAACATCCTCTCTAATAGAATTTTGAAAAGCACAGATGATATGTGTGTGTGTAGATGTCACTCTAAAAAACAAGTAATATGAGTTTTCTCTCAAATTTTGTAAGAAATGGATTCAAAAGAGTTTTTTTAAAGAGTTATTTTTAATTAATTATTTCATTATTGTACTTATACCCAAGTGGTAATTGGTTGTTTATTGCTGGAAATGTCAGATACTTTGTTAGATGTCAAGTCATCTTAAATTTAGATCTCATATCATTTGAAATTTAGATCTCATATTTATTTCAAATAGCATTCTTCTACTTAGTGATGATGAACTTTAAAATCAAGTTTATTGAGGTACAATTTATAAATGAAATATATCAATTTTATGTTCACTGAGTTTTTTTTTTTTTTTTTGAGACAGGATCTCAAGCTGTTACCCTGGATAGAGTGGCATGGCATCAACCTCAAACTCTTGGGCTCAAGCGATCCTCTTGCCTCAGATTTTCTATTTTTAGTAGAGATCAAGTCTTGCTTTTGCTCAGGCTGGTCTCAAACCTGTGAGCTCAAGCGGTCCACCTGTCTTGCCCTCCCAGAGGGCTAGGATTACAGGCATGAGCCACTGAACCCAGCAGTTCAATGAGTTTTGACAAATGTGTATCCCTTTATGATTACCACCACAACCAAGATACAGAACATATCTGTCATCCCCCAAAATTCTCAGACCCTTTGTAATTCCCACCCCTCTCAAAGCTGATGAGCATTGATCTGTTTTCTGTCATTATTGATTAGATTTGCTTTTTCTGCTGTAGAATTTCATAGAAATGGGATCATATTCCCACCTACTTGGGAGGCTGAAACAAGAAAATCATTTAAGCCCATGACTTTGAGGTTGCTGTGAGTTGTGACGCCATGGTACTCTACCCAGGGTGACAGTTTGAGACTCTGTCTTCAAAAAAAAAAATGGGATCATAGAATAGGTACTTTTTTTGTGTCTTGGTATTTTCACTAAGCATTATTTGGTGGGAATATTCTATATATATAATTTTTTATTTATATTTTTCTTCATATTATTGAGTAATATTCTAGTATATAGAAAATACCACATTTTTATCTTTTCTCATGCCAATGGGCTCTTTCCAGATTTAAGCTACTATGACTAAAAATGATATGTACTTCTATGTAAAAATGTTTGTGTAAATACATATTTTCATTTCTTTTGGGAAAAACCTGGAAGTAAACAATAGCTGGGCCATAAGCTAAGTGTATATAACAAAAGAAACTGTTTCTAAAGTGATTGTGCCATTTAGCATATCCATCAACAATTTATGGGAGTTGATGTTGCTCCACATTATTAAGAACTCTTGACATTAATGTTATTTTTAATTTTAACCATTCTAGCAAGTGTGTAATGGTGTTAATTTGCAGTTCCGTCATGACTATTGGAATTAAGTATTTTTTCATGTGCTTTTTTTTGCCACGTATCTTCTTTAGTAAAGTATATCTTCAAATCTTTTACCCAAATTTAATTAGAATTGGTTTGTTTACTTGAGTTGTAAGTGGTTTATATTCCGAATATCAAGCCTTTGTTAAGACACTTGTATTGTGAATATTTTTTTCTAACCTATAGTTTACCTTTTCATTTTCTTAACAGTATGTTTTGAGTAGCAGAAGTTTTTAATTTAATCTAATTTTAGTTTATTTTGTTGCAACATAATCTAACTTTGTCACCCTTGGTAGAGTGCTGTAGCATAATAGTTCACAGCAACCTCAAACTCTTGGGGTCAAGCAATCCTCTTGCCTCAGCCTCCTGAGTAGCTGCAACTGTAGGTGCCTGCAACAACACCCAGCTGTTTTTAGAGATGGGTCTCGTTCTTCTGCTCAGGGTTGTCTCAAACTTCTGAGCTCAGGCAATCTACCCACCTCAAGTCATAAATTTCTTTATTTTATGGCTTGTGCTTTTCATTTCTTATCTAACCCAGCATCACAAAAATTTTCTTCTATGTTTTCTTTTAGAAGTTTTATGATTTTAGCTCTAACAGTTGGGTTTATTAGCAGTTGTGGTCTATTTCAACTTAACTTTTTGCATATAGTATGAGGTAAGAGTTGAGATTAATTTTTTAATATGAATATCCAGTTGTTCTAGCACAATTATTGGTAAGAGTATCTTTCTCTTGTTGAATGACCTTGACCACGTGTGTGTACGTGCACCTATGAAGAGACTCGATTCTCATGACATTTTTCATATTCTGTATTCTTTCTATTTCTATATACATTTTAAAACTGTCTTGTCAGTTTCTATAAAAACACAAATAAGATGTTGATTGAGATTATGTTGAATCTATGGATCATTTTTGGGAGGAATGGTAGAAACTCCTGATCCATGAATGTAGGAGTTCTCTTAATTTGTTTAGATTTTCTTTGAGCTCTTTCTGCAGTGTTCAATAGATTTTTTGGGGGGGTGGGGGACAGAGTCTCACTCTGTCACACTGGGTAGAATGCCCTGTTGTCATAACTCTCAGCAATCTCAAACTTTTAGGGTCAGGCGATCCTCTTGCCTCAGCCTCTCAAGTAGCTGGGTCTACAGGCCCCTACCACCATGCTTGGCTCTGTTTTTTGTTTTTGTTTTTAATAGAAACAGGTCTTACTCTTCCTCAGGCTGGCCTCAAGCAATCCACCCAACTTGACTTCACAGAGTGCTAGGATTACAGGCGTGGGCCACTGTGCCTAGACTGTTTTTTATAGTTTTAAATGCGAAGATCTTGTACATATTTTGTTGAATTTATCCCTGGGCATTTCATGTTTTTGTATTGTAAATAGTATGTTTATATATACTTTTTAATTGTTCATTGGGATATTGACCATGTCTTGCAGCCCTGTTAAACTCATTTTTAGTTGCAACATATTTCAGATTCCTTTTAATTTTCTACATAGATGATAATGACAACTGGATTAAAAACAGTTTTACCTCTTCTTATTCAACCTGTATGCCTTTTGTTTCATTTTCTTTCCTTGTTATCTAGCTAAGACATCCAATATCATATTAAATAGAAATGGTAAGAAAAGACATCATTGTTTTATTTCTACTTTTAAGTGGAAAGCACTCAGTCTTTCAGTGTAAGTATAATGTTATTAGGTTGGGGAAGTCTACTCCCATTTCTAGTCTTCTAGACATATTGTGTGAATGTTTAATTTTTTCAAGTACTTTTTCTGCATTGATACAAATGATTATATTTTTCTCCCCATAAGATAAATTATATTGATTAACTTTTTGACGTTTGCACTTGTGGGGTAAATCCCACTTGTTCATGATGTATTACCTTTTTAATATATTGCTGCATTTGCTAACATTTTGTTAAGGATTTTTGTATTTGTTTATGGAGAATATTGATTTGTAGATTTTTCTTGTAGATTTGTAGACTTTTATTTGTTAGTTTTGGTGTCTGTAATGCTAACCTCATGAAATGAGTTGGGAAGTGTTCCTTCCTCTTATCTTAATATTGTGAATTGTGTAGAGTTTATATTATTTCTTATTTTTTAAAATTATGTTTTTATTTTTGAGGACAGTCTTGGTATTTTGTTCAGGCTGGACTAAAACTCCTAGGCTCAACCAATCCTCCCACTTTAGCCTCCTTACTACCTGGAACTATAAGTATACACAATCATACCTAGCTTTATTATATCTTCTTCTTCTTTTTTTTTTTTTGAGACAGAGTTTCACTCAGTTGCCCTAGGGTTGAGTGCTGTGGCATTACATCTCACAGCACCCTCAAACTGTTGGGCTCAAGTGATTTTCTTGCCTCAGCCTTCCAAGTAGCTGCGACTACAGGTACCCACCACAATGCCCTGCTATTTTTAGAGAAGAGGTCTTACTCTTGCTCAGGCTGGTCTTGAACTGTGCCTGGGTATTTCTTCTATTTAATATTTAATATAATAAACCAGTGAAGGTGTCTGGACATGAAGGTTGTACATATGTGTGTGTGAGGGTATGTGAAAAATTTTTAACAATAAACTCAAATTTAAGTAATATAGTTCCATTCATGCTATCTGTTTCTTCCCGAGTAAGCTTTGTTGGTTTGGGTCTGTCAAGGAATCCATTTCATTTAAGTTATATTTATTTGTAAAAAGTTACTTGGCCGAGCTTGGTGTCTCACGTCTGTATTCATAGCACACTGGGAGGCCAAGGTGGATGGATTGCCTGAGCTCATGCCTTCCAGACCAGCCTGAGCAAGGGCAAGACCCCACCTCTAAAAATAGCCTGGCATTGTGACAGGCGCCTATAGTCCCACCTTCTTGGACGGCTGAGGCAAGAGAATTGCTTGAGCCCAAGAGTTGGATGTTGCTGTGAGCTACGATGCCATGGCATTCTACCAAGGGTGACAAAGTGAGACTGTGTCTCAAAAAAAAAAGTTACTCATATTATTCATTTATTTTTAATAATCTGTAGTTCTGCAGTGTTTATTTTTAATATTAGTAATTGTGCTATTTTTCTTTGTTTCCCAGTTTGGGCAGAGGTTTGTCAAATTTTTTTTTTTTTGTAGTTTTTTGGCCAGGGCTGGGTCTGAACCCACCACCTCCGGTATATGGGGCCAGCGCCCTGCTCCTTGAGCCACAGGCGCTACCCAGAGGTTTGTCAATTTTACTGACCTGAAAGAACCAGCTTATGAATTTATAGATTTTTTTTTTTGCTTTTGTTGTTAATTTTCTGTTTATTATCTTTATTATGATATTTTTTCCTTCTGTTTACTTTGGGTCTAATTTGCTCTTTTCCCCCTAGATTCTTTATAAGAATAATTGGCTTGTTGATTTTAGATTTTTCTTCTTTTCTAATTAAAACATTTAAAGATTTTGGGCTCGGTACCTGTAGCTCAACAGGCTAAGGCGCCAGTCACGTACACCTGAGCTGGCGGGTTCAAATCCAACCCAGGCCCACCAAACAACAATGACAGCTGCAACCAAAAAATAGCTGGGCCTTGTGGTGGGCACCTGTAGTCCCAGCTACTTGGGAGGCGGAGGCAGGAGCCTTGCTTGAGCGCAGGAATTGGAGATTGCTGTGAGCTGTGATGCTACAGCACTCTATCCAGGGTGACAACTTGAGGCTCTGTCTCAAAAAAAAAAAAAAATTTAAACATTTTCTTCTAAGCACTGTGATAGGCTTGGCGCTTATGGCTCAACGGGCTAAGGCGCAGCCACATACACCTGAGCTGGCGGGTTTGAATCCAGCCCAGCCGGCCAAACAACAAAGACAGCTGCAACCAAAAAATGGCTGGGGGTTGTGGCAGGTGCCTGTAGTCCCAGCTACTTGGGAGGCAGAGGCAGGAGGCTTGCTTGAGCCCAGGAATTGGAGGTTGTTGTGAGCTGTGATGCCATGGCACCCTATCCAGGGTGACAGTTTGAAGCTCTGTCTCAAAAAGAAAAAAAAAAAAAGCACTATGTTAGCTATATCTCACAACTTTTGATGTTATATTATTTTAATTTAATTGAAAGCATTTTCTTTTCTTTTTTTTTTTTTTTTTTTTTTATACAGAGCCTCAAGATGTAACCCAGGATAGAGTGCTGTGGAATCACAGTTCACACCAACCACCAAATCCTGGGCTCAAGTAAGTCTCCTGCCTCCGCCTCCCAAGTAACTGGGACCACAGGCGCCCGCCACGACGCCTGGCCATTTTTTGGCTGCAGCCATCATTGTTGTTTGGTGGGCCCGGGCTGGATTCGAACCCGCCAGCTCA
>CAUYON010162150.1:0-48526 GCA_963573935.1 Arctocebus calabarensis | reverse complement strand
CAGCTCTTGGGCTTAAGCGATTCTCTTGCCTCAGCCTCCCTAGTAGCTAGGACCACAGGCGCCCGCCACAGCGCCCGGCTATTTTTTTGTTTTGCAGTTCGGCCGAGGCCAGGCTTGAACCTGCCACCTTCGGTATATGGGGCCGGCGCCCTACTCGCTGAGCCACAGGAGCCGCCCAGCAGTGTTCTTAAGTATAAATCTTTTTCAGTGAATGTGTGAGCCAGGGGGAAATTTGTTACTTTTCACAATATAATTTGATCCACGTTCTAAACTTTCACCCTTAAAGTAAAATTTTTCATGAAAATACTGAAACACCCTTGATAATAGCTCTCTAAATGAGACTCCTTAATTTAAATATACTTTTATTGAAGGCACCAGTATTACCATTATTAAACCTCTGATCTTTTAAAACATGGCTTTCAGGGATATGAACCTAATCATTTAATTTCCCAAAACAGTTCTATTGGAATTCCTTGGTGGAATATCCTATAAGTCATCCCTTCATAGCTGGTTTCATTTTAAAACACAAGATTTAAGTATCCAGTGAATCCATGAACTCTGTCCTTTATTTAATCATTTCAGCACTATTTTTAATCTCACTATAAAGCTCCTGAAGAAGACGCAAGCTATGACTCCAAGCTTTCAGCTGCACAGGGCCCTTTGCTCATAGGCCTTTCCTGACATAGCTTCTATTCTGACAGTCTACTATTGCTACACTCTTCTATTTTTCCAAAGTGCTGAAAAGGATAGGAAGAATCATCAAGAAATTATACAGAGGAGCCCCCCAAATTATTACACATTTTAAGAAAGGAAAAATCTATATTAAATTTGTAATACAAAAGTCACATTTGAATTTTGCAATTACAAGGGGTGCTCAATGTGCCTCTTATTCATTTTCTGTTATTGTGTATATTGAGTATTACAATTCTATTTTTGAGTGTGTGTATGAGTGTGTGTGTATGTATGTGTTCAAAGCAGCCCCCCAAAATCTGGACCTTTGATCCTAAGAATACCAAAACAAGGCTTCATTATGTTCATCGGAAAGATCCTATATGATCTTTCCAAATAATCAAGATGTTTTCCACAAAGCAATCCAGGCTAGCGTTTAAACATTCTGATCACTAGGCCAACTTTCCAGGGCATCAGGCTACTGTGACTCTACTATGGACTCTCCTCTTTGAAAGAGGTCATCCAGAAAACAAACCATTCCCTCTGAGTTTCATCTATTTCTACATTTCCTGTGTAGAAAATTGTATCAGTCTTTTTGTTAAAAGATTCCTGAAGATGTAGGTTCTACCACTTATCCATATTCTTTCCTCCATCAGAGAAGAATGTTTCTTTCATTCTTGCAAACTCCCTCCTCCCATAGTTTAGGTCCATCGCTTTCTGTTCAGAATAGCATGACTTCGCTATACTAGTACAATGGGGCCTTCAGGGTTGAACAAATTGACAATTCAATCCATTTTAGCAAATAGTCATTGAATACTGTATTCAATATGTCAATACTCAATACTACACTCAAATATATTTTTCAACTCCACTGTGAGACTGGGCCCTTGGGCAGAGCAGAGAATGTGTGGAAGATGTTCAATCAGGTCAATCAGGCACAGGCGGGTACTGTTAGGTATTTTGAGTTTCCACGCTTCCTGCTGCTGAGTTTCTGCTGCTCATGTTTATATGACTCTTTCCAAGTATGTTCTTGGATCCACTTACTAATTCTCTAATTCCTAAAACACCTGGACATCTTTACTGTTCCCATCCCTTTCTGGGCCTGCCCCAGGAAATTTTTCCATGTTTGTTCATTGACTGTTCTAGCTTAAAATTCTCCAGAGAAAAGGAGAAACCTTAATGAGGCCATTAATGAGGCCCAGAGTCCATCCTCACAACTGCAGGATTACAATTCTATCCACACACTTGCGAGAGGTACTGCTAATGCCCCCAGTTACTTCCTTGTATATTGAGATCCCATCCCTGCACAAGGGGCTACCAGTAAATTGCCCATAGTGTGGTGCCATCACTAGCTTGTCCCAAGGTTCCCCCAAAGTTGTTTACAGACAGGTGGATGTTCCTGGGAGAGCCGCACAGAACAGGTGCAATGGAAGCATGAATTCTGCGTGTGGTGGCAGTGGATGGAGAACTGGCAGTGGGGGCCCTCCATGGGGGCGAGGAGCGTATGTGTTGGCAGGAGCAGCAGCAGCAGAGGCAGCAGGGGTGGAGAAATGGAAAGAGTGTGGGTTTTAATGCATCACTAGCTTCTCTCCCAACCTTATGAAAAGTTTCATCTCCCTGTGCATCTAGGTCAGTACTTCTAATGGGAAGAGAGAGACATCAAGATTCTTGGTACCTTCCACTGCTGAAAACACACTTTAGTTAGAAGGCCTTAAACTCTTCCCAATTAGCTCTGTGTCAGGAGAGAAACTGTATCTAGCCTTGCTTGGCATGCAACAGTTCCATGGTAGTATTTACAGTGAACACTCCTGGCAAGGTTGGCGATACTGCTACCACCACTTGGGTTTGTTTGCTTTTGCTCACTGGCACCTGCCATTGCACTGGCAGAAATAAATCCCAGAATTTGGGATTTAAAGGTAAAGGTAGTTTACCTATTTGCCTGTGCTCTAGGTATATCCCTCTGGCTCCACAGTGTTATAAAACATAAGCCCAGATCATACATTTGCCCAGGAGCCTGAAAGATAAATGGTAATTCTCTCTATGTAGAATCAAGCATGAGGTGCTAGGAAATAAGCAAATTATACGGGTCACTAAAATTTGGCTCCTAATCTGGGTATAAAATCCAGAATTACAGGCTCTACTTTCTAGATTCTCATTGCCAAACTCCTGTTCCCAGAGTCAAGGAGGAGGGATTCAAATCTCCTCAAATGTCTTTATCATAACGTAGACATGTACCCAAAAAGAAGGAGAAAATATGAGATATTTCATAATTGCCATATTATGAAGCGTTGCTGAGTAAATTGATGAGTTCATTTTAGTTTTGGCTTATTATAACATACAATATTATGGCTCTTTACATATGATCTTAAATTAGTTGTAGCTCTTAAAATTTGATGATTCTTAGCCTTTCCTCCCTACACCAATTTATTAGACAACAGAAATGCTCTGGGCAATGGAGCTCTCTACAAGGATTCCTTTGGTGACTCTCTTTCTAGTGTGAAGAGAAATTTGGCAGTAAAAATAATTACCATATTTTCTGTGTCTGTGCTGTAAGCTGAAATTTTCACATTGTATAATATGAGAACTGTATCATTATTTTACATAAAAGACACAAAACATGGCTGGGTAGACATCATATAAAACCAGGAATACTTGGCACAAGCCATTTTTTATTGTTATGATATGTTTGGCTTGACATTAACTTTTCATTTGTTAGCCTTACATAATTTTTATCCCTTTTAAAAAATAGTGCCCTGCCCATAATAGATACATATTTGGCATCTATTTTTTGCTCGATATTGATGAGAAAGACAATTATGTAAATCTTCTTGAATTCCATATAACCACTTCTTCAAAAAAGCTTTCTTTTTCTCCACTTTGTTCTAACAAGCTCTATCATCAGGCCTCCCTTGCTCACCTAGCAAAAATAACTAAGGTAGATCCCTGGTTTTCCAATCACTTTCAGTGACAAGGACCAACCCAATTGGCAGTCAAGACTCATTTCAGGTTTTTAAAAATATCTAATCCAAGTCAAAGCCTGAGCTGTGTGTAGGAATCTACAGTGAGCAAGAAAGGGAATAGTCATTTTTACCCTTCAGTTTCCTCTTTCTGTTTTATTGATTTCCCCAGGATTATGGCAAAAAGGAGAGATTCAAACAAAAAATGAAAGGAACATTACTCAATATTAATGTTCTAATGCACCTCCCACTGACATCTATGGGACAGGTGCCTCATGGGATTCTCTTTGTGTTACATAGAGGACTCCACAGGATATTCCATGCCTCACAGTCCCCTGATGCCAGTAACATATTCTCTAACTGATTTCTTACAGTCCTGTTACTGTCTGAGAGGTCTTCCTCATGACCTCTTTTACTTCTGGGGTTGCCTCTCCTAAGTTGTGACTTGGACTCCCAAGACAGTCAACATCAGGACCAATCACATTGGCAAAACTCATTCCTTTCTTGGCAGCCACTAAGCCCGTGGAAAATGTGTTCCAACAAATAATGAAAGTACAGCTTTTCCAATACTGTCTTTTCTACTTGATCTACCAAGCTGGGTGAGACCCAGACAGTCTCCCAACTTCAGAATTCACTGGATAAGAAGCAAATATTAGTCTCTGTATTAGGCCATGATCCCCAAATCCCCCAAATTCTCAGATCACATGAAGATCTGAGGAGACCCTTTTCTACCCTAACCAATTCATCAAAATTGTCCTATGCTTCTCTTCAGATCAGTAGGAAGCTGTGCCAAGGATGCACTGTGCGTCTTGTCTTCCTTGCAATAGCCTCAATGTCTTTAGCTGCTTTTCTTGGATATTCCTCATATATCTTGAACAAGGAGTGTGACTAAATCCCCTTGCCTCCTCCAAGTGGGAAGAAGATAACCAAAGTTCTTTCTTCTCTACTAAATTCCTTTCATTAATTTGCTTTTCCCAAACTTGAATTTTGTCTATTATAAGTTGTCTTATATAGACTTTCAGAGGAAGATGGGGCTTGGAGATATAAGGCTTTTTTTTTTCTGTAAGTCCTGCATTGAGATGGCTAGCAACTCCAGCGAGTCCCTTACTACCTATTTTTCTAAGCTACACATATATACTCATTATTCTCAAATACAGTCCAGTGTCACACACCTTGTCATATAACTAAATACTCCATCATCTTTCCATTTGCTCAAGTCAGATCATCTTTGTGCTCTCCTTCTGCCATACTTCCATGTCCAATCCTTCACTAAATCCTATCAATTCTACTTCCAGACTACATCTTGAATCCTCCCACTTGAGGACCACATTAGGATCTTCACACATTATTCCCTCCTTCTGGAATGATCATGCCCCTACGTGTTTCCCCTTCTTGTTCATTAAATATGGCCTAAGATGTCACTTATCTCACAGGGCTGTTGCGGTGGCTAATAAATTAATGCATATGCAATGTACTGTAAATACAGCAATATATACAAATTAAAACTTTAGAGGTTCTACTATCTTAATAACACAGGCTGTAATAAAGTAGAAGATGTACAGGAAGTTGTGGTTTGTAAAGGCAACTATACTAATATGGTCATGAGTAAAAATTCTTATGTTTTATATATTGTAAGTTTTCCTCACCTTGCAACAAAATTCTAAGCTTGCAGATTTGAATATTTCCTGATATCATACTGTTGATTTCTAAGTAATTTCCCAAGTACTGGATTAGATGTCCTTTCTAAATTGCCTAGAGGATGAAATGCTGTTTTATCTCCCAGAGTTTTATTACTGCCCTACCCACCAACACACACACGATTATCTTATGCAGGCGCCACTCTAAGAGCCCTTCTCAGGAGATCTCCACCCTATAAGCAGGTTTTGTTCACCTGCCATGATACTCACAGGAGTCTTCCCTTTCCCTTAGATCTGTGATCATATCAGCAGAACATGATGAGGTCTTTTGATCATGCACACACTCTAGCCAAATTACACAGATTCTGCCAAATTGGCATCTACCTACTTCCCTGATGCCAAATAGCAGACTGTCAGTACATGTGGGGCAGTTGGTGGGGAGACTGTTTGACTTTTGGGTCAAGTAGGTTGCTATTTACTGGCCTTTAATCAAGTTATAAGGAAACCCTGTGTAAACACTGAAGCATACCATGGAGCCTTGTCAGAACGTACATGAAAGTAACACGAAACAGTCCACATGCTAACAGGCCCAGGCCATAAATTCAGACTCTATACCATTTAGCCAAGACAGCAAGCTGGAAATGGCAGTGAAGGGCAGAAGTTAATTGAACTCCTCTGCTCATGTCACAAGTGGAAAGTAGCCGCTACCTGAGACAAGATGGCTGCCCCTGAAGTACCCTATTATAGCCAAGAGATCATATCCTCAGCTCTGCAAGGGCTTATGGGTGAGGGGGAAATCATACACAGATGACCAATTTTTTTATGGTTCACAGCCGATCAAAGTGAAATTCAGCAGCTGTTCAGGACAAGTGACCACTGTAACGGCTGTAATATAACCTACTAAATAGAGAGGGAATTGCATTAGAGCAAGAGGTTAGCTGTGATTATCGGCAGGTGAGTGCTTTATTGAAGTTGAAAGACCATTAACATTGATAGAGTAATTATTTCAACTTGAAAGTAATTACCTTGATGGGTGATAACTTCTCTAGTGTTCCCAGATTTGATTGGACCAAACAATTGTGAGCTCCTGAAGCCTAGAAAAATATTACAACAATACTGTGATTTTTAAATTACTGAAACCACTGTTGGATTATTCTAATTATGCTGAATAGTGAAAAGATTTTACCTTACACAAGCTAGTGACCTCTCATGTAGAGAGAGACATTTGCTTTTTAATCCAAATGCAGTGACCCACACCCACCACCTGTGAATACATATGTGATGGGTTTGCAAATGAATCTTTTTATCTCGATACAATTTTTAAGGTGAAACATCTTGTTAGTGCTGTGCCTGAGTATCACGGAGCTAGAAGTCATGAAATTGTTGATCATATCTGTGAATGGTGAGTCCCTAGAATAGCAACTCTCTTCTATCTTTGTCACAGAGGGTTTAAATTTGTATAAATTAAATACATTGATAATGAAATCACACAAATTGGAATTTCTGCATGCCATGCCTTGTGGATCCCATATTTCAGATGCTTAGTATTACCACGAAGCTAATTATGTAATTTAGTTATTTGAAATAACTCTCTCACCTGATGTGGTGAAACTTCACTATAAATGCTCTACTGTCCGTGTTTTCTGGGTATCTATCCTAGACCTCAGCAAACAAAACAAAAGCTGAAAACCCAGTTATTTGTCTTCTGCAATCTCATAAATATATGAAAATTGCAGGTTATTTGGAATTGAGGACTAAGGTGTGTCAAAACTATTTTAGTGATCAAGACCAGGAAAGATTGTCAGATTCTTCCATTAATTACCACATTTCTTTTTTGAGAATTGACTGTGTCCAGAAGCTGCTATAGATAACAAACAAAAAAACAAATAGTCTTTCCTCTCTGGTAGTCTTGGTATATTTGGAGAAAGAATAAGAAAAGTGACAAATGATAATATAATAAGTAATTATTTGGTGATCGTTAGGTCTGATTGTACTTATAAATACTTGGAAGAATCCAGGAGCACCTTAACTCATACCTCTGACCCAAACCCCACACCTGTCCTCCGAAGCCACAAGCCATTGACAGAATAAACAGAGGCATCATGATTCCGACTCGCGTTGTCAGAAAAGATGAATGTGACATCACCTTGAAGTTCCTGGATGATTCTTTAGACCTTTCTATCATCTTGGCAGGATTTGATCAGATGATCAGCCAATGAATGACTATCATTTTGGCAGCACTTCCCAGGAGATTTTTCTAATCAAAATCTCAGACTTTCCCAGGGATAAAACAGGTTTCCACTTGTTGTCTAGGAGCCAATAAGGATGTCTTACCAAGCCGTTAATGGGTTTCCTCCATCTCCCCATCTCGGCTCTGCATTTCTCCTTATAGACAAAGCTGTTGGGCTTCTCAAAAATAACCAAAGTGCAAAGCACGACATGTACCCTATAAAGATGTGAAACTGTTATGTACCCATAATAATCAAAAATTTAAAAATTAAAAGAAAATAACCAAAGTGCAGAAATCTTTACCAAGTCAAAAGACATTTGCTAACCGAAAAGTAAAATAGCTTAAATCTGGTAGAAGAGCGAGGGTTTGAGATGGAGCCACACTACTTGGGAAAGTGATAAGAATTTATGAATTGAATTGTAAATCTTGCCACTAAGCCAACCAAAGAGTAACAAACTCTGACCAATCTGACAGTACATCCCAGTTCTTAGCACAGCAGGCTCACCATGTGTCCTATACTGACGGGCTGAAGATTGTACTAAGGAGCCCCTTAGGCACTCTGAAAGTAAAATAAGCTCAATAACTCATTTTTAAACATTTTACATGATACTTGAATTATTAAATATTCACATTACAAAATCAGAGAGTTTTTAATCCATTCAAAAGGGTGCATTGTCTAACTGAAAGATAACGGTCATGTCTGGATAGTAAAAATGCAGTATATTTTTAACGAATGTAAATGTTACTTTTTGACAAGACACAAGTAATGAATTTTATCATATAAGTTCCTACTGGGTGATTATGATACAGAATTTTATTTTTGCTAAAGCAATTACTAATGTCATGGCTGGGTACCTGTGCCCATTAGTGGCTGGTTCTGTGTTTTTTTAGAATGGTTATTGATCTCTTGCTGAGCTGAGATTCAGGTTTTATGCCAGATAGCTTGATTAATGGGTTGGTTTCTATAAGTGGACTGAATGGGGATAGAAAGCAGGGGCAGCCTGCTCTGCCAACCCCAAATCCGTCAAGACGCATAGCTCATTATGAAACAGTTATCAAGGATACATGAAAAATTAATTGGGCTCAGTTTGATTCTGAAAAGAATCGGCTTTCTACTTGGCGGGCCCCCCTCTTTCCAGATGTTGTGCACCAGCCCCTGGAGAAACAGCAAAGGGAGATGTATTAATACATTGTATTGATTAGATCAAGACCCCTGACAGTTATTTGTAGAGATACCATCTGGCTGCTGTTCGAATTCCTTCACCAAAAACAGGACGTGACATGTTATTAATCTCAACTCTCTAAGTATAGACAGTTGCCTTTTCTGCTAAACCGCATTTTACCATTCCGTAGGAGATGGAGGCAGACCTGAAGGGTGCAGAAATTAAGGTTATTACACAAATTGAGCCATATGGTCCAAATATTTCAGCAAGAAAATTGCCAGGCAATAAAAATTGCTCCTGCCTTCCTAATGGTGTAAATTACAGTTTAACCATGGCTCTAATGATGTCCTTCTGCCGGCTTAACTACTGTTACATGAAGGACATTGTTTTAAAAATATAAAAAACAAGTAAATGCCAGCAGTGTGTTTTACAATCTGTTAGTGTGTCATTAAGAACACTGTCAGAATTACATAAACATAATGGCAGGCAACCCGGCATACAAAGGAACTCGGATGGAAATAGAAAGGGTCTTGAAAACTCTCTTCTTTATCTCTGGAATGTCAAGAGCACTGTCCCCTCTGGAAGTTTTCCAGGGAGAAAAGCCCCGTCCAGTGCTTTATGCTAATTCTCCTGTGTGTCTGAACAGTGCTGTTTTCTAAACCAAGAGTCACATCCCACAGTGGCCCATACTCACATCTTGTACCCGACCTACCCCATGTCCATATGAAAGGGGAAACAGACCAAGTGAGGGCAGAGCTAACCAATTCTAAACTAACTGACAGAAGTTGACCTCATTGAGTTTTTCTGTTGTCAGGGGAAAGAGTTAAGATTCCACTATCCTCCTTAACAATTTATGTCATATTTCCAAAGAAAACAGGCTCACTTTGGGGGGCGTAATACACATGTATTAACAGGAAGCTTACTCAAGAGAATCATAAATCTTTGAGAATTACAGTCAGAATCATTAATAGTTGAGTAATAATTGAATCCTTCAAATATTTTTATGCCTGTTCCACCAAAAACACCTGGCACTTAGGAAAAAATTCCATATAAGTCAAAATACCAATGTTTTATTTGCTAAAATTGTGCAATTTCTCCAAACTTTTGATTTTTCTAAGATGTTGTAAATACAGTTTGCTAAAGTAAAAATACAAAGAAAATTTTATAAGATGTTTATATAAAATCTGAAGGAAAACTACTTTTAATTCATCACAGAGATTTATATTTTTCTTTACATTTTTCACCTCTATTTCTCCAAAGGGAAAAAGAAACCCACGGTATAATTTTCCCTTTAAACTGAAAGAAAAGAGAGGAGGAAAGAAACTAGGACCCAAGAAAGTGTCCTGTTTGCAGGGGGCATGCCTAAATGTGCATGAGGACCAGTTACTATTTCTTCTGGGCGCAAATGGCAAGGGTAGGGGTCAGTTCACCGCAGCATTTTCTGTCTACAAAGCTCTTCTGCAGGGGTCCCCATGGCTAGCCCCCACATTTTCTTCTGGTTTTCTTCTAAATTTTATTTCAGTAGATTTAGGGGGTACACCTGCTTTTTTGTTAATCGGATGAATTGCGTAGTGGGGAAGCCCAGGGCTGCAGGGTACCGTCACCTGAACAGTGTCCCTTGTACACTGACCAGAATGTGACCCTCACTGGGCTGTCCCTGGCCCACCAAGATACAATTCCCCTCCCCTCTCCCCTACCACACACCTTCAATCTCTCTTCCCTGCTTTATTTTTTTCTATACAGCTTAACTTTTCTGTCTGATTCCTACCTAATCTATAATCATACCCCACAATTTTTTTTCAAATGCCTGGTGATGCTTTAGATTTCGCCTAAAAGGAGGTCCTTATGTTCTTTCTCAGCGAAATCAAATTGAGGAAGAATCATTTAAATGTTCCATTTTCAATTTATAAGCTGAGAACTTTCTGCATAAAGTTCTTTCTGGGGACTTCCATGCCATCACATTTCATCTTAATAAATACTTGACTTGTTAATGGGAAAGTGCAGCTCAGAGAGGGTAAGTCGCGTACCCACGGTCGCAGAGCTAGCTGAAGAGGTGTGTGAGTCATTTGCAGGCCTCTCCACTTCTAAGTTCTGTTCTTTCAGCCATCCAGTGATGCCTCTTGAGTTATCACCCTACAGGGGGATGTTATTTATGAAACTAAATATCAAAGAAAGCCACAAATGACAGTTCAGTAGGACAAAGCGATGCCACATAGCTTCATATGATTCATCATCTGGTACAAATATAGAAAACAGTTTATAAAAGATTCAAACAATAATAGGATCACATAGACTAGAAAAGTTGAGAGAAGGCTTTTGGGGGAGGTCTGTGCTTTTAACAATGGGCAGTTTTCAATAGAAAGAGGAAAAGTTTCAGGCAAAGAAACACAAGTCTGGTTTTAAACCCTCCGATGGCAAGTGTCTACTTGAGAAGGTTGAAAGGAGGGTATTTTTCTAATCTGTGCCATTATTGGGCTGATATTAAAACAAACGATCTTTTAATGTTGAAATATTCTAGCAAAGCTGTCATGGGAGGTGGTCAGCATGGGTCTGCAGTCAGGAATCCTGTATTAAAGATGGGCCCTGATGGAGTCTTTCTCTTTGTGTGTCTTCGGAAAGGGGCAGCACCTTGTAGGGTAGTAGGCACAGAGCCAGCACCCAAGTTGGTATTCTGGTTGGTGTGACTTGAACTTGGTTTTTAGAGAAGAAATCAGTGCATGAAGATGTCATTGGGTCACAGTCACAGTGTGTTGACAGTGTCATCTCTGGAAATACTAGTTTAGAATATTTTTTTATATAAGAAGTTTTCTCCTTTTCTTGTTCCCCTTGCATTCCCTAACATCTTTTTCTCAAAATAATGTGTTCCTTTGCAAAATATATTGGTAACAGAATAGTCTTGTGGCAACTGGCCCCAGAAACCAACTGCAGCAGTGGGGAAATGAAAGATAAGGCCAGATACAGGCAGGCTCTTGCTGGGGAAATTAGAAGAGGCTTCTACCCCAAAGCACAACTTGAGATACTGAACCCATGTATAATAAAATATTATTCAAATTCTGCAGTGTTCTGATGATGCCTCACGTGGTCCCAGACAGTGCTGAATTACAGCTTGGACCCCACCAGGTGCACCGGCACTGGACATTGTCACTCACCTGTGACACCACTGAGGGCCAGCTCACCCACCTTCAAGAGCTGATCATGGCAAAGATGATAAAGACACATATCCAAGGTGGCGCCTGTGGCTCAGTGGGTAGGGCACTGGCCCCATATATCGAAGGTGGCGGGTCCAAACCCGGCCACAGTCAAACTGCAACAAAAAATAGTCAGACGTTGTGCTGGGCACCTGTAGTCCCAGCTACTTGGGAGGCTGAGGCAAGAGAATCACCTAAGCCCAAGAGTTGGAAGTTGCTGTGAGCTGTGATGCCATGCACTCTACCGAGGGTGATAACATGAGACTCTGATTCATATATCCAGTACCTGCTTTGAAGGTGCTAAAAGGGCCACTGAAAGAACTCCCGGGGAAAGAGGAGCAACTCCACTCTTTTGAAACTATGCTAGAGACCGCAGTCTACACCAAGACCTATGCTGCCTATTTCTAACCTAATCTTGTATAATTTCTGATTTTCAGGAAACTAAATGTATACCTAACTTTCCAAATATTTCTGTGTACACTAAACTGTGACTCATTTCTTTTCTGTCATTCCTTACCACATTTTAGAAATATAACAGTTTACACCTTCAGGTGGCACACAGAAGAACCCAGGAGAGTTCCACCTCCTTGTCCTTCCCTCCCAGGACTATCTGGTCCTCAGACCAAAGCCTTGACATCTTTCCCTTAACAGAGGGATAATTATTTATTAGTGGAATATATGCTTATTATATCCAGAAATTAAAGTTGTTAAGGGACATTGTGCATCCAAGCCCCTGTGGCTGGATGGCCACATCTGTTAGAAAAAAATCACTTTAAAGAAATTGTATTAGTCTCACAGTCAAGAGTTGAGTGGGGGGGGGGTGGAGGTGTGAAGAAGGTGAAGAAGCTTGATTTTAAATACTGTAAAACTGAGTGCAGCCAGTATGTTGTCAGCACCTTACAGTGTTCAGATAGCAGCCCCATGTTTCCCTCTTTGGGCCCAGGTGGCCAGTTAACAGTAGGTGCTATTTATAATTGCAAAATAGGCAGGATAAATTGAATGGTCAGGTTGGCTTATAAGAATTCTTAGCAAGGAGTAAAATTTTAAAAATGCTATATAAGGATAGCACACCCCCCCAAAAAAAAAACAATCTTTGGAGAATTCCAGAATAAAATATGGAAGAATTTTCCTCTTCATTGTATCTGGAATTCCAACTGATGCAAGGAAATTTAAAGGGGAAGAGTCCATTTGGATAAATTTTCTTGCTAAAATATATTCTCTGCAGTTCCTTCCTTTGTATTTCCTCAGAGTTCCTTTCCTGCCTAAGGCAGAAAGATAGTTGTAAATAACTCGCAGCAATCGTCAGCACCACTGGGAGTTTTGATGCTGCATTTTACAATGAGCACTGCTCTTTCCTTCCTCACTCATCATTTGGTAGCTTCTCCTCTCCAAGTCACAACCCAGCACGTGAGAAGATCTTGTGAATACTCACTTTTGCAAATATGGAATAACCTAACAAGGGATTCTAAAATGCCCTCTATCGATATTATTAAAATTCCATTGAAATATATGAATTTTAATTCATGCATTTCATTTTTGACCATTAAAGGATGATATGCTTCTGTGTGTCTGCCATCAGTTCCAGTAAACAGCATTATCTCTCTCTCTTTCTCTCTTCTTCTCACGCTCTTTCTTTCTCTTATTGCAAAATGCACAGCAGAAGAAGCAGCTGGAAGGAAGGGAGGGCTGGAGGGTTTTTAAGCTGATACAACAGTAACTTACCCGGCAGCATTAGTCGATTGCATGCAGTGAGAATCTAGAAGCTGACAAGCATTTTCAGAAAGAAGAAATTCTGAATATTCATCTTCAATGACAAAAAAAAAAATAGTGTTAATATTCTTTATTTTCTAACTTCTGAATAACTTAGTAATTCTAGCTCAGAAAATTAAGAGTCTACATCTGAAAGAAATGCCTCAATTGAGTCGCCCTTGAATGTCAAATATACCATTTTAAAAGTCAATATTTGTTCCTGTGATGAATGTTTCTGAAAAGAAATGACAATGTTAGTGTTTGTAGTCTGAGGAATATTTTTATATTTGAACCCTCAAACTGAGCCCTCCATCCAGAGCAGTCAGGCCCCTTTCTGTCCATGAAAAGTGCGCCCTCCACTGGTTCTCTCTACATACCACAACTGACTGCTAAGACGCTGGAAGCATCTGCGCTTTCACTCGGGAGCAGTTAACGTGCACCTGAGAAAAGGTTTTTGGAAAATCCTTTCCCCTTCTTGTACTAGAATGATTGCAAGTGTGGAAGTAGCCAATAGTTCACTGTAGTTTTCTTTTTACTACTATATTATTGCACCCTATTGGGGGATACGTCTGAGCATTTCGTGTGTCCTACTTTTAAAATGCCCAGATGGTGGCTACGTGCTTTGGTTTGAATTGGGCAGCCCTCATCTTTCATGCTCTGTAGTCTGCCTCGTTATCAGAGAGACACGAGACAAGGAAAATTCCTCCATTTTTCAGCTCCTCTTCATCTGTTTCTAGTCACCCACAGTGAATGATGCACTTGCACAATTGTTCAGATGACATTCACCATGATAACTGAACATCGCTTCCCTGGGATGGGGAGTTCCCGTGCACCCAAAGCTCCCCGCTTCCCTCCCAGCGCACTACCTTTTGCGGCGTAACTGATTACTTGCAATCTTGTAAGTAACACAGCAGTGAGAGGCAGTGTAAATATTTTATACCTTGCCAAAACCACTTATATTTGCATTGGTCTTCTTCACTCCAGTCTTTAAGCTTAACAGAGAATTTAAATCAAATCGTTCAACCTGAGAAGTAGGCAAAAGAACTAATAAAATAAATGTTAACAGTGTAAATGATTAAAATAAACTGAGTGCATAACAGAGGTTTAATCTTGTTTTCCTGGCATGCACATTTTATAGGGCTTTTGTCTCTAACTACATTCTTCAAAGTGCCATCTGGGCAATGACCATCAGTATCGTTTTTACCAATAATTGTCAGCACATCCCATTGGGAAATTAGTCAAGGGAATGAGATTTTTCTTTCTTTCTTTCTTTCTTTCTTTTTTTTTTTTTTGCAAATTACCTGCAAGCACTTATCTTCCAAAAAGTATTACTTGTTCATTACAAGGTAAGAACTTAGGTGAGTTACTTGTTCTTATTTTAGAATTTTACCTCATCATAGATTGTGATCAAATTCAAAATTCAATTTTATTTTCACAGAAGATAAAGATTTTGCTCAATTTCTCTTCTTAACAGTAGCTTTGCTAAAGGAAGAATATTAATATAGGCCGGTGATCTCCAAACTTTTTAGAATATGTCCTTTTCCCAGTAATAATTTTAGGGGTACACAGCCCTACTACATTTATTAATTATAAATTATAAAATATATCCTAGGTAACTAGTATTATTTATACTATAAAAATAGATATCTTAAAGGAATAGATATAGACAAAATCATCAATAAAACATTTTATGAATCATGAGTTCATACTATCAATTGCACATAAAGAACAGTACACACTTACTGGAAGATGCATCGTTAATAATACTAGGTGTCAATCTATTTTCTAAGTTTTTTCCTTGGTAATTTCAATTTTTTCTTTTTGACTTCTGGTCAAGGACAATGGGACCACTAATGTTTATACCTTATTCTGTGGCTAATAAAGAACTTGACTAAGATGTAGCAGACTGGCCATTTAATTTGCTCTCCATTTATTTTTGTATTATTAGCATTATGTTTGAACCATGGTCTTTAATTCTCCCAGGAATTTTGAAAGTCACCATAGTTCCAAAGATAGTATACTTAAAACTAGATAATATAATTCAAAAACCTACTTAGCATGGAACCATAAACCGTATCACTCCAAAATAGAGGTAAATAAATAGATGAATATTGCCAGCTCCTTCATGTTGTAAAACTCCCATTCTTCCCTTTCCAAGGACTAATCTAGAGCATCATTCATTCATTCACTCACTGAATCCCCATTCATTCATTCAATCATTCACTCATTGTATCTATGCCCAAAATATGCCCACTGTATAACAATGAAGAAGCCAGAAAAAATACTTTCCTCTTGAAGCTTTTAATCTATGGGGAAGGTAAAGACAATAAACGAGATAGGTAAGTAAGGTATATACTTACCATTCATAAGAGAAGGACCATGAAGGAATATAAAGCATAGAGGGTGGATATGAGGTGCTACATGGGCCATCAGGAGAGTGTCATGTTAGTCAGTCATTAGGGTAAGAGAGGAGCATTGTCCTGTTAGTTCAGGGAGGGTAGTATTTAATATAGGGAGGCCAGAGAAGGCCTCATGAAAGATTGCACTGGAGCAGAGATTTGAAGAAGGAAAGGAACAAACCATTTGGTTAACTAGGAGTAGAATCTTACTTTAGGAATGAGGATTCCAGGCTTCAGAAGTCTGGATTTGGTTCCTAAATAATTCGGTTAATCTCTACTACCAATCAACTATATACCGATCTTCAGCCCAGAAATGTAAAGGTCATGTTCAACCATTGACATCTCTTTGACACCTCTTTAAGGGACAGATAAACTATTGCTTGAACACATATTACTCAACTATTGGAAGAGTCGTATAATACAAACATTTTCCCAGTTTCCAATCTGTTATTTGAGTCCATAACCCCTCATATACTGGTCACGAAGTTTTTCTTGAATGCCAGGCCATCTCCTGGCTATCTCACATCTTTTATTTCTTCCCATATATACTTCAAAAATGCCCCATATTTCAAGTAAACCAAGGTAGGATTCATTCATTGCAAAATAGAAATACATCTTTTCCAATTTCTAATCCAACTTCAAGCCCAGGAGTTCATGATAATGTCTTAATCTTTCTCTATTCTTTCATAATCCCTTTTTTATAATATCAGCCAAAAAAATAAACAATAATTGTAACAAGTCCAGCATATCATATATACTATAGTTGACTAAGAGAAGAAATATTTATACACATAACACAACAAAAATATACAACAGGTATATGCTAAAGAATTTATTTCTGCAATAGGCTATGAGCCAGCAGTGATATTAATGACTTCTCTCCCTCCTTTCTCTAGCAAGTTGGGGTTATTTGGCTTATGAGATCAACCAAACTCATTTCTAAAGTAATCTGAGTTCTTAGTGGTTTCACCTTCATAGAGTTGGCATCAGTCTTCCACTAATTGGAAAGGTAGTCCCAAAAAGAGAGAGGAGGGACAAGGATTTATAGGCTCCTTCCTAAGCACCCCAGCCTCCGTTATATAATATTAACAGCATCCACATTGTATTTTATCAACAACCCCAGCCAGTGGTCTAAATTTTTTACATTTTTCCTTTTTTCTTCTTTGCCTAGTGGCATGAAGTAATCTAAATATCAAAATAACAATTTTCCACATTCAGTTTGATACAACTATCATGGAATAATTTCTATTCTAAATCTCTAAATCAACAGATTCTAGAGTTGCAGTTATGATAATTTTGCAAATTGGTCTTTAGTACTTACTGTGTTTGAAAGGATGTCTACCTTCCCCCTCATTTGTCCTATTATCTTCTGAGATTTTTGCATTAGCTACAAAGGTCAAATTACTAACTATATATTCCCTTCTGATTCTGAGATTCTATAAGTTTTAAATTTGTGTTAATTATTTACATCTTGCATTGAGTGATATAATGCTAGTCTTCTATAAGAGAGACCTAGTACATTTCCTATATTCTGATATTCAAAGCCTATCTTTTCTTTGGGGTATTTTATGACTACCTAAAACCCATGGTGATTCCTTTATGTACATCTTGAGTGAATACGTTTCCATATATTTCTACAGTGGTTTTAGGAATGTAAATTTTACATTCCCAGTGGACTGCAGTTCCCAACTAAGCAAGTTTTGCATACTTTCTACTTTTTCACCCCATTCCCTTTAGTACCTAAGACTAGGCTGGAAAAGGAATAGATGCTGAGTAAAATATTTGACCTTAAACCATAAACCAATCTCAGAATTTCTCTTAAAGTTGAGAGCTTTACACAATCAAATTTAAAAATCAAATTTAAACAATTGCCTTTTAGAATCAATAGACCCCGTGTTTCCTTAACTGCTCCTATTGGCAAGGATCGGATTGAGAGTACTCTTCCTGAGTGCCAGGTAAGTGCCAGGCATTTTCACGTTATCTGTTTTAACCCTCACAAAAGCTCTTGAGAAAGACATTAGCTGTCAGAATTCCAGCCTTAGAAAAAGTAAGTAATTTACCTAAGGTTCTCCTATTGTGAATGACAACCCAAACTTGAACTCAGGTCTTCTGATTAAGTTGACTACTCTTTTGATTAAAACACCTGGAGTCTCAGAGGTTGCCTCATTTCCTGGATATTAGTGACAAGGCTTTGCAGAGAATTTGCCTACTGCTATGAGACAGATCACTTTTGCTTCATTTCTAAGATAAGCCAAGTAAAATAATAAATTGTAGAACAATTAATAATGCATCCGAAGTGCCACACTTTTTATCCTCAGTAAGAAATGTGTTTTTCCTGTTTGGTCTAAATGTCTAATAGAAATTTTTGCACAAAATTAAAAACAGTCTTTGATTTGACTAAATCAAAATAAGAGCCACAACATCTAGCTCTCAATAAGAATAAAATTTGTTTTTGTTTTTAATTATGTATGCAAAGCTTAAGTACATTTTCTCTTAAGATGTAATGACTAAACCGTGATCATTTCTTTTTGTTTATTCATTTAAAACACAAATAAAAGCAGATAATCAATAGATCATAATCTAAAACTAGAGGATTTACAAGTTAATAAGCTTGAGTCAATAGATATTCCATAACGAAGCTTTCAGTGCTGAACCTGACATAATTTGCTTTGCTCTAAGCTGGTTGACTTAATGCTTTAATTTAATTCCAATTTAATATTGAAAAATCTAAAGAAAAGGGGAAAATTTAAATCCTATTATGTTAAAATATGTTCAAAGCAACAACTCAGTATTATACCACAACTGCTTAAGTGTGGCACCAAATGTCTACCCAACCACCTGGTTTCTGATTGGAAAAAAGAAGTTAACCCTTTTGGAGCCTGGTACAAGTGAACCGTGGAAGTTTCTCAGTTGTTTGTTTTTGTGATAGCTTTTCTCACAGCCTCAATGGTCATCATATTTTCATCTCTTAATACCTACTTTTCCCATTCATCGCCAAACGACTAAAGCTCTTTTTACTAAAAAGCAATTTCTCTATTTCCCTTGAGATCATCGTCCTCCCTGACTCCCCTCCCTGCAAAAATGCAGAACAGTAGGCAGGCCTAGATCAAAGAGCAGAAGGAAGCCTTTCTTGGTTCCCTGAGAGGAAAATGTGAGAAGCTATCTATATGAAGAAATGGCATCAGATGGCTTCCGCCTTCCAAATCTGGTAGTGCTAGTGGGGGTGGTGTGAGGGATAGGAGGCGATGCCCAGGACACTTTCAAGGTTATGAGCACAGGCTGTGGAGAGAGAGTGCCTCCAGGCAAACCCTAGTTCTGCCCCTTATAATTATGTGACCCTGGACAATTCTCTTCAACTTTCTTTTCATCCATTTTCTTATCTGAAAAAATGAGGGTAAGAATGGTGTCTGTCTTATAAGGTTGTTTTACGTTTAAACAATTTAAAACACACAAAGTACTGGGAAAATAACTCTTTGTTTTAATCTTTTGAGATATTCTAGGCATAAAGATCGTATATAAGAATAATTTTGAGAACAGCAGCATCGGTCACTGAATATAGTGGTCATATGTGTCTTTCAGGACAGTTGTATGTGCACAGCCAAAGGCCTAAGTATTCCGTGTGTTACATCAGCACCATTTGTGAGTTCATGGGTCTGGTTTTTGTTAGCTTGGTGCCATATTGCTGGTCTTTCTGCAGCCAAGGTGGCAATATGTTTTGGCTGCCCCTTAACTAGGCCAACGTTAGCTTTCTGGTCCCATCAGTATTGTGACCAAGAATGTGTCAGTTCACTTTAATAAAGTAAGTGGACTAGAAATGTCACTGGCATTTACCAGAGGGGACCCTTTCCTATTCAGAAAGGGTATTCAGAAAATAGAATGGAAATATCAATTTTTATGGTGAACAGGTCTTTGTATTTCTCCATCTCTGGAATCACATGTATCTAACAATCTCACAATCGTTGTGGGTGGCAGTTATTACATACTTGTCATTTCCCGTGCCTACACAAACTTGATCAATGTCGATCATTCTCTCATCACTTCATTCGAGTTATGTGTGCTGTTGGTTCTATACACGTTGAACTTAATTGCCACTTAAAATGTCTTTTAAAAGATTACACTGTGATTTGGCTTTAAAATGAAAAGTTATTATACACAAAAAGGCAGTACTTCAAATGCTATTAAAAATGAAAAAAACAAAATCTATGCCCCTACAAGCCTATAGGAGTGTTTCAACAAATGCAAAAATTCTAAGTGATTTTAAAAAGCATTGTATCCTCATTCGATTTCAAGCATTCTTTTTCTTTCTTGGGGATGCATAAAATAGTTTTCTTTTTAAACTAGCAGTGTATTTAAATAAAATCTGGATTCAAAAAATTAAGTATACATTATGATAAATATTTTTAAAACAGCTAGCATATTGCCACTAAGATAATGTATTTAAATAAAAGATAATTTATTCATTCCGCAGACATCTATTGAGCACCCATATGGTGCCAAATACATTCTGTATCCCTAGTACCTGTCCTCTAAGAGTTCAAAGTCTACTGGGGAGAAAAGTCAGGTAAATTGTGAATAAAAATGCCATAAACAACATGAAGAGCAGAGAGGAGAAGCAAGTAACTGTCTGGGGAGTCAAGACACTCCTCTAAATGAAGATGACATTGAATTTGTGCCTCACTGAAGAATATGTTGGATAGAAGTCAGAGTGGTACAGCTGGAGCATAGGGTACAAATGAGCAGGGGCAGACCATAGAATGGCAGTGACATGCCCAGAGAAGCAGGCTGTTCTTGGTGACAAGGACTGGGAGGCAGCCCCAAGAGCTTCATGAACCGATCAAGTCCCTGTCGTCCCTCTGACTTTTAAATTAGGAAGGTTGGAACTTGGTTCTTGCATCTGACTCCAGCCATGAAGTAGGATTTAGGAAAGTTGGTAAGTGATGTTAGAAGTCCCTCAGAAGTTCGGGAGACGTGGAGCTATTTCTACCTGAAGAAACCATGATTCCCTTTCCTTGAAGCTGTGTGAACGGGGATGGTAAAAAACCAACTAAACGCAGGACATGAGCCTCTTGTGTAAAAGCAGAAGGGGGATCACAGAAAATAGACAGTAGGTCAAAAGACTTGACAGTTCACTGACTCTCTGCTTGGAACGACGTTTTACCTGATCCTGCAGCATTCATTTGAAGTCATTTGCTTCATTTGCTTCTCATAAGCACCTCAAAACTGACAGCGAGGTGGTGATCAGATCCATAACCAGCCTTTGCCAAGAGAAAGAATGTGTCAAGAGACAAGTGTAGGGAGTGTAGAGAGTAATTCTTAGCGATGCTGTCATCTGATATCAAAAATAGGGGTGCACTGGAAGTGTTTTAGGATGGCAAAGGCATCATCTCACTGAGATTTGCTACCACTTATGCTGCAAAAGGGAATTTGGGGGACAGATCTCTTATCGGTTGATCCCACCTTCTTCAGCACCAGCTGACCCAAGGCCAGCAAATCCATTATCTAGCTAGCAACCTGTATGATCTTTTCTTGCTTAAGACACATAGTGACAGTGTGAGTGCTAAGCCAGTAAGGTGGCTTAGACTAGGAATTGGCCACCCTAGTGGGCAATAAGTAAAGAAAGAAAGCAACTTGAGAGAAAGGGAAGACAGACGTATCATGCAGCCTTGAGATACAGAGAAACTACAAGGTTCATCAGTTTTCTAGTTTCAAAGAGCCAAAGCTATGCAGTTGACCCTTGAATACTATGGTGTGAACTGAGTGGGTCCTGTTACAGGTGTATTTTCTTCTGGCTGCAACACAGACAGCAAGCCCAATCCTACCTCTTCCTCCTCCTCTTCATTTTACTCACTGTGAAGACAGTGAAGACAAAGACCTTTATAATGATCATCTTCCACTTAATAAATAGTGAATATATTTTCTCTTCCTTGTGATTATCTTAAATAAATTTTATTTTACTAGCTTACTTTATTGAAAGAATATAGTATATTACATATATAAATATGTAAAACATACAAAATATATGTTAGTCAACTATTTATGTTATCAGCAAGGCTTTGCGTGAACAGCAGGCTATTAGTAGTTAACTTTGGGGGGAGTAAAAATTACACTTGAATTTTTGACTGCGCAGGTGGGGAGAGTTGGTGTCCCTAATTCACACATTGTTCAAGGGTCAACTGTATTTCTTGTACTTGGTTTCTGTCCTTTCACTGTGTCTCTTCTTTCTACAACCAATCAAAATGAGTTTCTGTTCCCTATAACTAAATAGTCTTGACTAGAATATTGATTATGCCAATTCCTGCCTCCCTTCTAACAGTAGATTATAAGTTTTAAAATCTTATCATATTTCTAACTGGAAATATGATTGATTTCTGTGTTTGAGTCTAAAATTATTGAACACTCTAATAGTTCATTTTTAGATTCTGTGGACCTTTTGAATAGGCAGTAACCATAAATCTCATGCTTCAACACCCACATGCCTATGACAGGATAAGATAGGCTAGGCTAGGCTGTGGTAACCAAACTTCAACTCTCAGCACGATAAATGTGGGAGAGGTCAAAGGTGGGTTTGGCTATTCCTCTCCGACCTATGTTGGTGTTGTTTCCTTATAGGGAAGAGACTACTAAAGAATTCTGCAAGATGTGACTACAGTCCAGATGTGAAAGTAGTTTACATCCCTTCTGTCCACATCTCCTTGTCAAGACTTGGTCCCATACTCCCCATTTAGGAGCAGGGAAGCTGGACAATGTGAAAACATAAAATAATTGGGTATTTGGTGAATACTAATAATCTCTGCTGTATACCTCTTCTTGTTCTTCTTGTGTTGCATTGCCTAAGAGTGCCAGTACAATAATGAATACATATAAAAACCATCTGTCTTACTTGTTTGTTATATTAATGGTGAGACCAATAACACTTTATCGTTAAGTATGATTTTGCTGTATGCTTTTGGTAAATATTATTAATACTATATATCAAGTTAAGGATAATTTATTTTGTTTTCACTTGGTTAAAAGATTTTTTTCATGAATAAGTGCTAAATTTTATCGGTTGAGATGATCAAATGTCTGTCGACTTTTTTTTTTTGTTTTGAGACAGAGTCTCACTTTGTCACCCTCAGTAGAGTGCTGTGCTGTCATAGTTCACAGCAATCTCAATCTCTTGCGCTTGAGCAATCCTCTTGCCTCAGCCTCCTGAGTAGCTGTGACTACAGGTGACCACCACAACTACCAGCTATTTTTAGGTACGGAGTCTCATTCTTGCTCAGACTGGTCTCAAACTCCTGAACTCAATCTACCCACCTCGGCCTCCAACAGTGCTAGGATTATAGGCGTCAGCCACCATGCCTGGGTCAATCAACTTTTCTAAGGGTCAAATCCTGTATGGTTACTGCCATAAACTGACTGTGAGTGCATACTCCCTTTCCAAATTCATATGGTGAAACTTTTTTTTTTTTTTTGAGACAGAGTCTCACTCTCTTGCCCAGGCTAGAGTGCCATGGTGTCAGCCCAGCCAACAGCAACCTCACCCTCCTGGGCACAAGTGATCTCCTGCCTCACTCAGCCTCCAAGTAGTGGGGACAATAGACATCTACCACAAGCCCAGATAATTTTTCTAATTTTGGTAAAAATGGGGTCTCACTCTTACTCAAACCAGTCATGAACTCCTGAGCTCAAGGGCTCCTCCCATCTCAGCCTCCCAGAGTGGTAGCATTACAGGTGTGATCCACTATGCCCAGCCTATATTTTGAAATCTTACCCCCAATGAGACGGTATGAGGAAGGCAGACCTTTGGGAGTGATTAGTCAAGAGGGTAAAGCCCTATTAAATCAGAATAGTGCCTTTATAAAAGAGCTAATCCCAAACTTCCTTTACCTGTTCCACCATGTGAGGACAGTATGCAAAGATTTCTTTTTTTTTTTTTACTTTTCTAAATACATGTATTTTATTATTCTTCATTACATTATTTCCCCCTTTACCCCCCAGTGCAAAGATTTCTATGACTAGAAAACAGGAGGAGACCTTGATCTTGGGCTTCCCAGCCTCTTGAACTGTATGTAAGCCACCAGTCTATGGTCTTCTGATATAGTCTATGGTCTTTCTGTCTTCTAACTAAGAAAGAAATTAAATAATTTTTAAATACCCTGTAGGATGCTGTTTGCTATTACTTTTCTGTTTGATCTAGTCTCATAAGTAAGTTCAGTCTATAACAGAAAATACATTTCTTGTTATGTTCTTATCCAGTTTTTATATTTTCTAATGTCACGTGTAAGTTTGTTATTTGGTCCATTTTTCCTGTTTTCTGGGATGCTCTGTAATACATAATTGATATTATGTACATAGCAGCTCAGAAAATAGAGATTTAATTAAAAACAATAACAACAAAATTCACTGGTAAATCTTCTGGTCCTGGGCCTTTGGGGAGAAAAGTCGGGTTAGCAGTGATTTAGGGCTTTGCTTTTCCATTTTATTTTAAAGTTGATTGATAAAGTCCATGTTAAAGTTTTTTCTAGAGTTGCCTTTTTTTTTTTTTCCTTTATAGACATAAAGGAATGTCTCTGCTCTGTTGCCCTGGCTGGAGTGCAATGGCACAGTTATAACTCACTGTACCCTTAAATTCCTGGGCTCAAGTGTGCCTCCCATCTCACCCTCCTAAGAAGCTAGGACTACAGCCACCACTCTGTTAATTTTTTCTTTTCTTTTTTTTTTTTTTTTACAGAATTGGGTCTTGCTATATTGCCCAGGCTAGTCTCAAAGTTGGCCTCTTCAAAGTGCTGGGATTAAGGTGTGAGCTACCATGGCTTCCTAAGAGTTGCTCATTTCATCTACATTTTTACATTTATTATCATACAGTTGCTCATGATTTCCAAAAATAAACTTATACCAGGTAACAAATGAGTGTTTACCATTCTAATATCCCAAACTGTCTGGAAAATGTCATTTTTGAATCTTTAGAACCAACCTCTCTATGAAAATTTCCTATGCTACCTAATCATTTTATTCTTCATTGGAGAAAGGTATTCTTTTTCTACCCATTCCCAATGATAGGATATGTGAGAATACAATAAGTTTATCATATTACACTTTCTACAGAAAAAAGTAAAAATGAGACTAATTATTGTATGTCATATATGTGTGTGTATAACTAAATCTCTAGAGACCAAATAAACTAAAGTCAATAGCAAGGAAGAATTTACCACTTAGTCCAGTATTCAATACACATTTACTCAATACCAGCTTGGTCTTCACAACAAACCTTTACAAGAATGTTGTTTACAAATTTAACTTAGACACTATGGCTTCTTTCAAAATGCAATTACATAGCTTATCTATACAAACTCAGGACTGAAAATGCCTTATGAGTTATTTATTGTTTTATAATCATCTACTTGTTCATTCATATATTCTAGAAACATATACTGAATATCTAGTATGTGGAAACATCTCCTAGGTGCTTAGGATAATAGTAACAAAAACTAGCACTTACTGAATGCTCATTATGAATATGTCCGACATGATTCTAAGGCTTAACTCACTAAGATTTACACAACTCACAAAAGTAGTAATATCGCTATCTGATGAAACTGAAAGGTAAAGAAAAGTTAAGTAAGACACAGTCCTAATGCAAACAGTTCCCTATGAAGTCATGGGACAAACATGTGAACAGACAGATATAATAGAGCATGGGATCTATCAAGGAGTACCGGTGGGTCTGAGAGGAAATTGAAACACTGTCTCCCTCAGATAGCAATGCTTATGACAAAGAAATTCTGAGCACCTTGTTTTAAACAAATAATTTTAACTTTAATTGAAAAGAGTATGTATACATGAGTTGGGAACCTGAAATTCAGTTGAAATTCTGGTATTGGCAGATTGTTGTATCTGGAATGGATCATTTTATATATTTTTCTTACATGTGGAGTGTAATTGTTTATTGGTTTCATGTTAGTATTATGTACGTTGACAGTTACTTTTTCATTAAATTCAAGAAGGGAGGAGGGAGAAGGGAAAGGGAGAGGGCAGGAAGGAAACAACTGTGGAGCGCTCACCTATTGGGCACAATTTAAGAGTGTACAGTGCGTCCCCTAGGTGAAGGGCTCCACTATAACTTGAACTTATTCTAACAAATGCAAACTGTAATCCAACATTAGATTTATGAGAGTGACATCCCAGAACTTTATCATGTTCTGTTGGTTAGAAGGAAGTCACAGGCCTTGCCTGCCCTCAAGGGAAGGGGGAATTATATAAGAGCATGACTAACTGAGGGCTCCCTTCTGCTGCATCTGCCACAGAGGAGGATTCTGAGGAAGGCAGCTTCACCTTAACCAACGTGATGCAAACAAATGACACACAGGAGGAAATCAAGGGGTCATACTGAGGTTTACTAAGTGTGAGGTGTATTAGAATCCAAATGAAGAGGTTAGAAGACAGTTGAATACAAGATTGGATTTGGGGACAGATATCTACTGACTCTCCAAAGCATACGTGTAATTTAGCCTGGACCTAGAACTCAAGATTCACCGACCTGTGTACTTGATACCTGAGACTTAACAAGACCACACTGAGTCCCTTACCCTACAAATCTGTTACTTTTTAGACTTCCGCCTCTCGTTAAAGGATATGCCATTCACGCTTCCTCTCCAGGCAAAAACCTAAGAGCACTGATTGCTTTCTTTGTTTCATTCTCTACATTCAACCATCGTGATTCTATTGGCTCTACTTTAAAAACATAAATCCACCTACTTAGTTCCATCTCCATCATTACCATCACCATACAGGGCATTGCCACTTTTCCCTGGACTTCTATAAAAGCCCGATAATATTTTCCATGCCCTCCCCTGACCCCTGTTATAGATTGGGTCAAGTCAATCCCCTACACACCCAAATTTATACATTGAAGCCCTAAACCCCTGATAGGGCTGTTAGGAGATAATTAAGATTAAATGAAGTCATAAGGGCTGGACCCTAATCTAATACAGTTAGTGTTCTTATAGGAAGAGGAAGAGGTACCAGATGTATCTCTCTCTCTCTGTATATACACACAAAAAAGACATGTGAGAACAAGGTGAGAAGGCAACCATCTCTACATCAGGAAGAAAGGCATCTCCAGTAGTCAATGCTGATGACACCTTGATTGTAGACATTTAGCTTCCAGAACTGCAAGAAAATAAACCTCTGGGTTTTTTTTAAGCCACCTAGACTATGGTATTTTGGTATGGCAGCCCAAGGAAACTAATACAAGAGTATATACATATATATATTTTTTTCCCTTCACACAGCAGACAGAATGATTTCTTTAAAACCTAAATTAAAATTTATTCAAAGACCTTGAGTAATTTCCCACTGAAACTAGAACCCGACACACTCTTCATCTGGGCCTGCAAGATTTCCACCACCTACCCACCCTTTGGCCTTCTCGGGTTGTTCTCCTCTCACTTGCAGGCATATCACCTCCTTTCTGTACACAAAAACACCGAGTTTGTTGCCTCCTTAGAGCTTCTTTTTTTGCTCTTCCTTTGGCCTAAATGTCTCTCCCCTGATTCTTCACATGGCTGGTTTTTCTGCATTCTTGCTCAAATGTAACCTCCTCAAGGACCTTTCTTATTCACCCTTGTTAAACCAAGATTCTCACCCACTACTCCCCACCACCCAGGCCCCAACCTAATTAGTGTGTTGCTCTATTTATCCCTTTATAATTAACCACCATTTCTAGTTCTCTGTCTCTCCCTCTCTCGTTTTGCTTATATATTGCCCATTTTTCCTCATTATAATGTACCACCCAGGAAGTGGTGCCCTTGTCTCTCTACCGTATGCCCATGCCTAGTACGTAGTAAGTCCTCAATAAATATGAGTTTAATGAAGGATTGAATAAATTCAAAACTGGGCTGGAAGGAAATTCTTTTACATGTATCTTAGTACAGTTTTACTGGTATTTCCATAGAAAAGATTATCAGAGTTAAATTGCTGGGTCACAGGGTATGCACATTTGTAATTTTGATAGATCAGAAGAACTGCTTTTTAATATTTAGTGTGACTAATTTGCCACTTTAAAATTTAATTATCACAAATTTAATTTTTTTTTCCTCTTCTCATTTGAAAAATGAGCCATTTCGGAACCATTCTTTTTTTCCCCCAGTATTTTTGTGGTAACTGAGGCATCACTCTTCATGTATAAGAACTCTAGCTTTTGCTTTATAGATTAAATTGATGCAGCCAATTTGCCTATTAAAAAAATGTCTCAAATCTTATTTTCAAATTGAACCCCCATTGCAAAATGAATGATGTATTTCATAAAGACAAAAATACTTCCCACCTTTTCATATGTCATTCTTCTTTTCTGAGTATAGTTATTTGTTTGAGTAAAAACATTAAAGTACATGGTATTGACACGTGAATACTCTGAATAGAACATTGAAGTTTCAAATTTACAATTGTCACAGCAATTGACTCCTAAATAATACATTATAACTATACATATCCCAATTGCTTGAAGGGAGGCTATAGCGTTAGCTAGAACCCAGAGCTAAGAATGCATGTGTGTCCTTTTGAGTTAGCCCCATCATTGTTGCACCAGTGATGTCCTAACCTTCTCCACCTTCCTCCTAACCGTGTGACATAAGGGATTGAGACAAGGATGGGGATGTCTCCCCTCAAACGTGGATTATCAGGACAAACCACAGCTCAGCTGCATGCGCTTTTGATAATTGGTTGGGAGAGCAAACTGTAGAATTGCTTTTGACTCCACTCAGTTGATATAATCGCACCTCGATTGCAATTAAAAGAAAAGCATTTGTTTCTAAAAATTACAAATTTTCAAATAGAATGAATATTCAATAAAGAATTATTCAAATTTTATTCCTAAGAAAATATTCTCCTGTTACCTTGTGCAAATGGCAATCTATACTGATTGGCTGAATAATAATTAAATGAATGAATGAATTCTTGGCAGATTTATTATTTCATCAGTCACTGGTCATGATCTACACCAGTGGTCCCCAAGGACCAGGGGCTGGATTCACGGATTTCCTCAGGAGTGGTGGGGGAGGCAAAGCTCAGGCAATGATGAGAGTGATGGGGAGCAGCAGGCAGCATAAATGCAGGTGAAGCTGTTTTGCTTGATAGCCCGCAGCTCACCCCCTGCACTGCAGCCTGGTTCCTAAGTTTCTTGGAGGACAATTTTTCCGTGGACAGGGAAATGTGTGTTAGGGGGGAGGTGAAGCTCTGCAGCCCATTTCCTAACACTCCCAAAAGCTGGAGACTGCAGATCAATACCACAGTGGGCAAAATTTAAAACTTCATCCATTATGCCTTCAAATTGCACTGTAGAACTCTTCATGTTATTTAACGTTTCCTAACAAATGCAGTCAAAATCTTTAGAGTGCCTTCTGTAGTTTACCACGGATTCCTTTCCAGCCTCAATCCCCTACACCCACCACAACTCAGCTCCCTTAAACTAAAAGCTTTTTCCTAAATGTGTTCTGGATTTTCTTCCTTCTCTTCTTTCTTCCAATCCAGCATCCATTTTCATCTACTCAAATTCTATATCTTTCCTGGCCTGGATCAAATGGTACTTCTCAATTAAATCCTCCCCAAATCCCTTCCAGATTATTATACATTATTATTCGTTTACTATAGTAGATTACCAGCTCCTCAGAGTCAGGAGCCTATATTATCTATCTTCTATCCCCCATTGCAGCTTCACAGCTTTTTTTACATATAAGATGCTCAAAAATGCTTAAAGAACTGAACAGAGCTGCTGAGTAACAAAGCTGAGTAACAAAGCTGAGCAACAATGCTGAGCATCAATGCTGAGAAACAGCGCTGAGTAATAACAATGCTGAGCAAGGATGCTGAGTAACAAGGCCAACTATTTCCCTTGACAGCCATTTTGGCAGCTGTTGTCATTGATGCCGCCTAACACGCACACGTTGTTGGTGCACATAAAACAACAGACCACAAACCTGAAGGACATTGTGATCTACCTTTCTTGCATTGTGAGTTGCTCTTTAATTCCAGAGCAACTCTGCACGTACTTGTCCCACTAGCTTCCAGATGCATAGGCAGGGTTGCCACAGGTAAAATGAATGTGCACGTGTAATCAGTGAAAATGTTCTGACGATGTTAACATTTTGCAGACTTGGAAGTTTCATGCCTACTTAACCATGGAAAAGTATTCAACTTTGATATTTGGCTAACGGGTAGTAAAGAGATCATTTCTGTAACAAGACTGATTTGATTTTTGCAAAATAGTATTAAGTATAAATATGTTGATCATGTTGATCAACCTTTGGGGAACTCAAAGATTAACTTTACAAATGGAAAAGAAAAATGGCCCTTTAAAATTTATGGCTCAAATTATCTGGCCTTCAGAAATCTAGAAAAATATTTTGGGTTGATTTGTCAACTATTACAATGTACAAAATTATCCAGTTGATGGGATGCGGTCTGTCCAAAGCCATGACTTTTAGGTAGTGGTACATGAGGGTTTGAACTGCTCTTCATGCTTTCTTTATAATCTAAACCAGAAACTTTGACCTTTATCTATAATCATTCTTTTACTTTCTCATTGTGATGAGATGAAATATAACTTAAGATAAAGCACCTCAGTGGTTCACCTAAAAAATACAGAACTGAAAAAAAAATACAGAACTGATATATTTAAATTCCTCTGAAGTTCTGTTTGTATAAAAAGGCAAATTTTGATGTGACTTACTTTATGAATCTTGGCATACAGGATACCTAAGGCAAAGGAACCCCACCACCTAGTCAGGATTTATAAGCCAAACTCCTCCGTTTTAGGCTGAGGAGCCCAAGATAGAGGAGAATAGTTAGGTAAGACAAAGGCAAAAGAAATCCCATTGTGTTGAAATGAAGTTGATGGTGACCGGGAAGACTAACCCTTTCCAAAGAGTAGTAAGCACACATAATACTCCGTCGATGAGCACAGTAGTGTCTGTACATCACTGTTCTGGTTTATTACTGGAAGCAGGGTAAAAAGATTCCTTAGGGCTAAGGTAAGTGGGCTTAGTGAAAATGCACCACAAAGACCAGAGGGAAAGCTCTGGAAACTGCTGGATCATCAGATCAATAGTCTCAAAGATGACTAAGTTAGGAAGCTTTATGCAATTTAAACATTTGTGCAGGGAGTATCCCCACGCAGCCTTTTATTGACAGCTACAGATCAATGGTAATTTTTGATCATTTTCAACCTACATAAACCTATCGACCCCATGGCCACCTTTGGGGCACTTCAAGTCGTCAAAAATAATCAGAGGAGATGGTGTAAAATTGTCAGACTGCTGAAGACTCCAAGTAGTTTCACGTGTCCCCAGAAGCAGAGTCGAGAGATTAAAATGTAGTTCAAATCGCCAGCAGAACCTCAACTGGCAGAGTGTTCCAGAGACTCTTGTCTTTACGTTTTGTAAAATGATGCACTGACTTCTATCCAGAGTCTGACCTTCATGCCTACAAGTTAATGAAGAAAAAAAAAGAACCTAGATCTCATTTAAAATATTAGATTGCACAGAATGGATTAACTCCAGTAAAACATTTCTCCCTGTTTTCCTTTTTTGAGTCATTTTCTTCATCTGCTGCCTAACAAATGTAGCTAGTGTACTTCTAGAGTAAAAGTCTGAGTGTGATAGGGACGTGGCCATAAACAGACAAAGGCAAAGGGGAGACAGGTGCAAGCCGGTCGCCCAGAGGTCAGGGCGGACAAAATGTACAGTTCAAAACAATTAGTAGGAAGAGTGAAGGGAAACATAAAGCAAAATAATGGCACTGTGGCATTGAAGAAGGAATAAAAGTGTTGATTTAAGATGATCTCCATAGAGGAAAAGGAGTGAGGGGAGGAAAGACGTGGAATACCAGGAAAAAGGAAAAAAGAGAAGGAAGGCAGGAAGGCGGGTGAAGCAATGGCGTGAATGGACAGAAAAAGGTCTCCAACGATGGCTTTTTCTAGTCAGCGAGAAATGGCAGAATGCTGCATCTCCAAGGACCTGGATCCCAAACATCTCAGGTCCAAAATGCTCAAGCAAATATTTTGAATTTAAGGAAAATAACCAGTAGCTCAATAAATAGACAAGGCGTGACCCAATCCCAGAGAGAACTGCACCCAGATCTTGCAGCAGAATTCTAAAATAGTGATCTTTGGGGTTGGAAATCCATTCAGGAGAGAATAATAAAAATTACTTCCTAAAATATCAAAAGACCCTTGGTAAGGATTGTTTTGTCATTTTTAAATTTTCTTATTTTTTCTGTGACTTTCCCTAGACATTGACAAAAAGCATGGCTACAAATGAATCTGTAATATTTAAGGGGTTGTGTATATGGATGTGAGTGTGTGATTTTTTTTTTTGAAGCTCTTCGGAAGTAACAAATAAATATAACAGGAGAACTTCTTGGTATAATTCCATGATGTAGAAATTTTCCTTTACATCCCAATCCATGATTATTTCTATTGTTGGAAAAACTTTTAAATATAGACCATATTAAGCAACACAACAGCTGTAACCATCCTTTGTAGGAGTATAGACCTCTAAACATTTTCTGTGCCAGCCATGCACAGACTTCAACTTGAGACCTGCAGGCCGTATTTCTGTACTAGATGGTGTAGGTTTTGAAGCCAGGGCACTTTGAATACTTCTGCTTTCAAGGATCTGAGCCATAAATGTTTATTAAAAGAATCTATAATGAAATCAGTTTGTTATTTTTTTAATGGTTGCCTGGAGTGTGTTGGATGACTGAATGCCAGTTGTTAATCATTAAGTACTCATGTTACCAAAAGTGTTTGATAGTATTGCCATCTAGGGGCTGAATGGAACTCTCGGCTCTGAGATAAACTGTAATTGAGCAGGTGCTGCTATTGACAATATACATATGTTTTTGCTTTATAGCCCACATGCTTTTCGTGCTTCTTATGACAAAAGCTTAGGAAAAAATGTCCCTCGACAGCTTACCTTTTTTATATATAATCTGTTCGAGGTGATTACTATTTGCTTTAGAACTTATGCTTTTTGGCATTTATTACTGAATATTCTGAACAAAGAATTATTCTTTTTTGCATTATTAATCTCACTCATGTTTGCCCTATTTCCACAGAAAAGGAATCATTTATCAGAAAAGAATGTTTGTAATCAGGACTTGTAGCATCTTCAGATTTAATATTCATTATGGTCATTTTAGTCCTGTGCTGTATTTATCTAAAAGACCCATCTGATATTATGGAGAAATAAGTTTTTAAATATTTATGATCTAACTTTTAATATTTTAAAAAAGAGAAATTAGTATTTCTGTAAAATTTGTTTCTGAGTCTGGTCGCTTAGCAAATGTTTAAATATTAAAAGATTTCAAGAGGTTAGCATGTAATATCATAATGGGACTTACTGAAATAGAAAAATTGACTTTACAAGTTTTTGATATGTCAAGGAAATTGGGTTGTCTATGCTTGTGTTTAGCACATAACAAGAAACATTAACACGGTTGAGACTTACAGCCAATAATGTAAGAAAACAATGCCAGAACTTACTCCTACAATGTCTAACCAGCTCAGTTTGATTATCCTATTTTAGATTGTATCTAAAAGGATATTTGGATATACCCAAGTTAAGGAGAATTCCTCATACATAACTGTGCCTTGGATGCCGACTCTCTTCTCATCTCATATTCTTCCTTTCTTTGCCCACCAAGAAGAGAAGACAGTTGAAGACCATCTAGCACATTACATATCTAAGAAACCAAAGCTGATCTCACACATCATTAAATGTAAATATCCCATTAACTCAGTCAAAGCTTTCTCATGATTATTCATATTCACTGGGTAACGCACACAATAGAAAATGCCAGTTTGTGTGTGTGTTTACGTATACACACATTACTACCCCACTTGCAGACATAACTCCTACCTTAAACAGACATATTAGACATATTCATTCAGTCCAGATGTGGAGAGAGCACCCCAGGGCCTTTCAAAGCATTTGGATTCTCAGCTCCAGTTCAGTTATGCCAAATATGTTAAATGTTGCTCTCCAAACAGGGAAAAAAGAAAACACTAATTCTATCCCTTTCTTCATTTCTTTAAATCAATAAGACCAAATTCTCAAAGCCTAGATAACATTTGCTATTGGTAAGTTCCAAGGTTTTAGTTATGGTCCTTTTAATAAAAGTAAATATTTTCATATTTGTATTAATAGTAGACTTCTCTACATGTGTTTGTACATTCGTAGGTGGCTTGTTACTCTTTCCTTGTGTTTGTTTTATTGAATTTGTAAGATATAAATATACACCAAGAATTAGAGAAAGAATTGGAAAGGCGGCGAGAGTCTTATGTACAGACAAGTAGTGTTGGGAAGTAGAGAATTACAATTATTCAGGTTACACTCCAAATTCTTCAAACTGACCTGGCAGGAAATTACGCCAGTCTCTGGCAAGCAACTTGGTTCCATTGGTGTTTCATTGTCAGCTGAGTACAGCACTGATCTGAGGCATGGTATTTTTTTTTAATGTTTCTATATCATACCCTTTGCGTTTCAAGCTCTGAAAAAGCCTGGATCCTATCTGATCCACTTCCTGGGTGTCTGAAATACAACAAGGTAATACATTCAGGGTGTCAACAGGAAAAACAAATACATCATTTTCTGAATGATAATTCAAAACTCTGCTCTAGGATTTGGGTGCTATTGCTGAGGTGCCTTGGCCATGCAGTTCAGGGCATGACCTTCCAGCAAAATTGTCAATTTCTAAGAGAAACTTACCCTGTTAACTTTCTTATAGGGGACAAGCCATGAAGCCCATCTGTTCGGGCTGGAACCATTCACAACATATCACGTTGGTCTTGTGGCTGAAAATCAGGCAGGAGAAGTTTCAAGTCCCTGGACTCTGGTTCAAACCTTAGAATCTTCCCCAAGTAGCCTGAGCAACTTCACAGTGGAACAGAAGGAGAATGGCCGGGCACTGCTCCTCCAGTGGTCAGAGCCTGAGAGAACCAATGGTGTGATTAAGGTAATGTCTACCCTGCATCTGAAATCGTGTTCGGTATTCTCCAAATAAATAGACGAGCTCTGACATGCCATAGGTCATGGTGGGAAAACTCCCTTCCCAGCCTATTTAATTCTCTTTGATGGCTCCTCCAAGCACTTAATAGATCAGAGAAAACTAGCTCATATATGCGATGCTTCTTATGAAGCCAACATTGGGCTAAATGTTCTCCAGGATTATCTCATTTAATCCTCACATCAACCCAACAAGGTGGATACCTCTAAACCTCAGGAGCCTTATAAAGGCTGAACAACTGTCCAATCCCACATTGAAAATGACCGGGCTGGGATCTGAAGCCAGGAAGTCACACGAGAACTGAACTCTAAATGACTATGCTCTTACTGCCTCCTAAATAAATTATCCAACCTAGTTATCTGCTTAAACCTTGCCTAATTTGTGCTTTAAACAGAGCTCACTAGATAACCACACGTGTCAGCTTAACTCCTCAGCTTCCGTATGTAGTTATGAGAAGCAGTCTCAGAAAGGTCAAAACATCTCCCAGGCTTCACCACACTGTGAGTACAGAGGGGGGTTGCATTTCCTTTAATACCTGCATTGTGATGCTTTGAGCACTCCCCTCATGAAAGCCAGACACCATCTTGCTTTCTGATGTTCCTCCCCAAGGTGGCGGTGAAACTCCTGTCGATCTATGCCCCACATCTCCCTACAGTCTGTTCTGGCCCTACACCGCTCCGTTTGCCCTCATCAGCCACCTTCTGCAGCCTGGGGCTGCTGCAGACATTCTGTCTTCTCCTTTCCTACCACTTCTCATGGTGGCAAGGACTCCCAGGTTAATTCCACATAGAACAGTTATGACTAAGCTGTTACATTTAATTAATCTTCTCTGAAAGCCCTAAGAGAGGGCTGACAGCAGGGAATTATGTACAGTGGCAACTTAGAGCTGTAACTGGAACGCACGTGCCCAGGTGCATCCTGGGGGCCTCTGTGTGGGCGGCCTCTCTGCCTAGCTCTAGGCTGTCACAGGAGCAGCAGCAGACAGCTGCCCCCAGCCTTCTGTGGACAGAAGCCAGACCTCCCCGACTCTGGGGAAGAGGCTTGAGCCTTAGGACCTATGACCTTAAAATCCAAATCACAGCCCTGAGGCCCCCATCAGAGAAGACAGCTTCTCACTGCACATCTATCGAAACACTCCTTTTGGGGAGTGTTTGTTTCCCATCCCAGCGTCTGTTCTTCCTAACATGATTGGAAGTAGGACTATTGACTTCTTGTACCTTCATTTACATGTCACCAAATATTTATTAAGCTGCTACTAAGTGCCATACACTTACGAGTGAATAAGTAAGGTCTCCGCTATCATAGACCTCGTGTGTGCAGATGTGTGAATAAGTGTGAGGGAGTATATGAATGGCAGGGATGCAGAGAGGGAAACAATAAGCCAGTAAATAAATAAGCGGAATTTCAGAAAGCAATGAATGCTAAAAGAAAATTAAACAGAAGAATGCCATAGATAATCATTTGAATTGAATTGACATTTGAGCTGAGTCCTGAATGACAAGACAGTTAGTCACGTAAAGATATGGGGCAAAGTGTTCTGGACAAAGTGAAGAGCAAACACCGAAGGCCTGAAGCCAGGGATGAACTTGGCGTGTTCAAGGAAAGTAAACAAAGCTAGTGAGGTATGAAGAACTCAGGAGAAGAGAAAGATGGCACTGGAAGAGGTGGAGGGACTGGCGGGAGAGAGATTGTGCCCACCGTGTAGACCACGGTAAAGAATTTGGAATGTGTTCCAGGTGCACAGCAAAATGACTGAAGGCTTCAAGCAAAGAGATAGCATTATCAAATGTATGTTTTTAAAAATCACTCTGACCACTGTGTGGAAAACGTACCCTAAGGGGGCTTGTAGAGTCCCAACACTATTGAACAGCTGAAGGTAGATTTGATGGAAGCTCAAATTAGAATGACCGTTGTAAAGTCTTAAAATACAGAGGGATTGAAGACGTATTCTGGAGACAGAGATGACAAAATTTGTGAATGGTCTGGCTGTGAGATGCAAAGGAAAAAAAGTGTTTCAGGATGGGACTTCTGAATTTGGGCTTTGAGACATTGGAAGGTGCCCTGGCTTGAAAGGACAAGTCGGCAGCTGGAGGCACCTGTCTAGAACTCCTGAGAAAGGCCTCAGGGAGAGATTATGTGGAAGCTGATAGCTATGGGTAGGATGTAAGCCACCGTGGTGTGGGGGGAGGTCAGCTAGGGACAGAATGGAACTAGAGAGGATGAGAGCCTGAGTCCATGCCCTGGGCATGCTAAATTCCAGGGGGAGGGGACGAAGAGGGGTCTACAAAAGAGACATAAAAGGCAAGGGAGGCAGCAGGTAAAGTAGGTGAGAGCAGTGTCCCGAAAATAAAGCGAAAATCTGGTTACTGGAAAATCCAGCCAAATGAGGGCAGACAAGCCACCCTGGAGATAGGAATGGGGGGGCGGTCATCGTGATCTTGACAAGAAGATCGAGCAGTAAGTGGGAAACCCGGGAGGAAGAGCTGGTGGGGCGGGGAATGGCAAGTGAAGGCATGAGGACAGCAACTCTCTAACAAGGCATAGGTGAAAAGAAAAACAGAAAGGGCACAGTAGCAGGAGCCTGTGGAAATTTCTTTTTATTTAGAAATTAATGAAAAATACTTAAATACCTACAAACACTAGTGGAAATAACCAAGAGAGGGCGGTAACTTGGCGATGCAGGAGATAATGAGAATAATTGCTGGAGTGAAGTCGTCAGGGAAGATGAGGGCCTGGGGTGCAGAGCACAGGTGGCCTTCGATGGGGACAGAGAGGCTTCATCCATCGCAAAAGGAGGGAAGGCGGATAGTGCAAGTCTTGCTTCACCTGGGTGTGATCATAATAATATTTAACATGAGGATATTCCTTCCCAGCTGCTTCTACCCTCTCAACGAAATATGTGGGCATGTCAACAACCAACTGTGAGGGAGGGAAGAAGGTGTGGGGGGTAGCAGAGAAAGGAGAAGATACGAAATAATCACTTTGGAAAATAAAAGTACACACACATGAAGGAACGGAATAGGATGACAAGTCGGTAATCACCTAGGGAAGAGTTAGGGGAGAAATTTAAAGAGAGGTCACTTGTCGTGTTTGAAGGGTTTTCTCCAAATCCATTTTCGAACCCAGCAAGAAAATCACAATAGTCCAAAATAAATAGATTTCTAAAATCTAGGCTACTTAATCTTCAAAAAAATTAAAGTATATTAGCAATCCAATGTGAGCGTCCCCAGTAACCAGCTGTGGGAATGTTTCAAACCAGATGTGTCTTCCAGGGGATTCGGGTGTGTGTCCCACACCCTCGGGAGAGTCACCAGCATGAGGACGTCTCTGCAGGGCTGGGTCACATTTCAGGTGCACTGAAGCAGAGAAAGGTGGAAAACCACTGTTTGGAAACATCCACCTTCAACTGGAGTCACCCCCCATCCTCACAAAAGAACAGTGACTAACACAGGGTTGAAAACTTGTTCTACCTTCACGCAGACAGTGAGTGCTCACAAGGTTTTTCCCAGAACAAAAGAATACTTTGCCCCAAAGCAGCAATCAGTGCTTCCAAGTCCTGCCAGAGAAAAACAGGGTGTTTTTTTTTCCATCTCCTTATTGTCATCAAAGTTCATACATGTGTGTATGTGTATACGTATAACATGTGCGTGTGTGTCTGTGTGCGTGCACACACACAGACACACACACACACACACTCTTTTAGCCCTGGCACCCTGTAACCGTGTAACAACAAATGATCAAGCATTATAACTCCATCTTCCAGCACATGCCCTGGAGACAGACCATGTAGATAGGCCCTACGAGTCTGAGTCAGATGCGAGCAGAAGCCCTGCAGATCTATAAAATAGAGGATTTGAATGCCGTGCTCTACTTTAAAAACATGAAAATAGGAGAGACACCATGAGCACTATTTAGGTCAGAGAATCAAATTCAATAGCCCTTAGCTTTTAGATAAATACTTGCATTTGCCCCTGCTTTAAAAAAAAAAAAAAAAAGGAGAGGGCAATGGAAAACATTGTTTCTCTTCCTGTTGATTTTGCATTAGCTAGAAAAAAATCACATTCCCCATGTTCAGATCAAAATGCCTCTTCTAGATTGGGGTCATTAAGATGAGGAATAAGTGAGTGGTGGCAGGGAAGAGGTTAAGTAGCTGTACCAACAAATCCTTTGCTACTTATTACGCCCTTCGCTTCTCTTCCTACAGACATACAATGTCTTCAGCGACGGGATCCTGGAGTATACTGGTTTGAATCGCTGGTTTCTCTTCCGACGCCTGGTTCCTTTCACTCTCTACACTCTGACCCTGGAGGCCTGCACCCGGGCAGGCTGTGCACACACCGCGCCCCAGCCCTTGTGGACAGAGGAAGCCCCACCCGACTCTCAGTTGCCTCCCACGATCCAGGCTGTGGAAGCCACAAGCGTTGAGCTGAGCTGGTCTGAACCTGTTAACCCAAATGGAAAAATAATTCGCTATGAAGTGATTCGCAGATGCTTCGAGGGAAAAGCTTGGGGGAATCAGACGATCCAGGCTGATGAGAAAATCGTTTTTACAGAATATAATACTGAAAGAAATCCATTTATGTATAATGACACAGGTTTGCAACCATGGACACAATGTGAATATAAAATCCACACTTGGAATTCAGCGGGGCGTACCTGTAGCCCTTGGAATGTGGTAAGGACGATGCAAGCACCTCCAGAAGGTCTCTCGCCACCACAGATAGCTCATGTACCTAGGAATCCCTCAGAACTGCTGATTTCTTGGATCCCACCAGAACAGTCTAATGGTATTATCCAGTCCTATAGGCTTCAAAGGAATGGAATGCTCTATCCCTTCAGCTTTGACGCGGGGACTTCCAGTTACACTGATGAAGAGCTGCTTCCTTTCTCCACCTACAGCTATGCTGTGCTGGCCTGCACCAGTGCAGGCTGCTCCACCAGCAAACCCACCAGCATCACAACTCTGGAAGCTGCTCCCACAGGAGTCAGCCCTCCAGATCTTTGCACCATCAGTGCCACTCAGATAAATGTATCTTGGTCACCACCATCAAGTCAAAATGGAAAGATCACTAAATATTTGCTTCGATGTGCCGATGAGGAGATTTTGGCTGGGCAGGGCCTCTCCCTGTTGGTGTCCCACCTGCAGCCCTATACTCAGTATAATTTCTCCCTGGTCGCCTGCACACGTGGAGGTTGCACAGTTAGTGCGTCAAAATCTACCTGGACAATGGAGGCCCCCCCAGAGAACATGGACTCCCCAGTGTTGCAAGTCACAGGCTCAGAATCTATTGAAATCACCTGGAAACCTCCCAGAAACCCAAATGGCCAGATCAGAAGTTATGAACTCAGGAGGGATGGGACCATTGTATATTCTGGCTTGGAAACTCGCTATCATGATTTTACCCTCGCCCCAGGGATGGAGTATGGCTACACAGTCACTGCCAACAACAGCCAAGGGGGCATTCGGAGTCCGCTCGTCAAAGAACGAACCAACCCTGCAGCACCCTCAGGGATGGAGCCTCCAAAATTGCAGGCCAAGGGCCCTCAGGAGATCTTAGTGACTTGGGACCCTCCAGTGAGGACCAATGGTGATGTCATCAACTACACCCTCTTCATCCGGGAGCTGTTTGAAAGAGAAACAAAAATCATACACATAAACACAACTCATAATCCTCACGGTACACAGGCATTCCTAATAAGTCAGCTGAAGCCATTTCACAGGTAGGTGGCCAAGTCTGGGTTTTCTGAGAGTCAGACGCTGGCCTTTCTATTGTGTGAGCCCTCAGTCGTAATGAAGATTCTAAAAGCAAGATGTGTGATATCCCCAACTCCATCCACTCGACCCTCCATGGTGCATGAAGCACGTCCTCATCCAGTGACAGCCTGCTGGCACGTCCTCTGGAGAGGAGATTTCTTGCAGGTGATGATTGGAGAGTCAGTGTTTCAGAAAGGTTTGCAATTCACCAGGATGTCTGGAACAAGTAGGGCAGAGGTGGGCCAGTTCCCTAAATCTAGATTCCCTGGAAACATGAAGGCCCCAGGACAGTTCTGAGAATCCTAACAGTGTCATCTCATTCAGATAGTGAAAAAATGAGGTAGTATTTTCAAGTACAAAAAATTGCCAATCAATGAGACTATTACCAGCCACAGCTGAGCTAAACCAACTCTGGGGGAGAACTCTTCTTATTAAGCCCAGCACTTCTTCGAGGGGTAATCAGGCTTCTCCGGCTCTATCTCCTCACCCCTTGAGGATTCCCTCAGATCTGATCTCAAGGCGTCTCAGGACGGTGCCTCTCTGCTAGCTCATAGGTTCCCAAAGGTTCCTGCTGGGCTCTGTGACATGCTTGGAAATGTGTTGGTCTCTACACAAAGGAATCTTGCCCATAGCTTAAAGAATTGCTTGACATTTTTCCCCATCACATTTTAAGTAACTTTCATCCCCAGAGAAAAGAGTAATAAAGGACATTTTTATGCTCAAAAGTTAGTAAAATGAATATAATCACTTAAAAATATTAAAGACTGAGTGTTGATTTCCAGCCACCATAGATAAAACTCAGCTATTATTGTAACTACTGATGTGTAGATTAGACCCCTCCTATAATTATCTCTGATATATAGTGCCGTTTAAATGACACATTCATGGTCTTACGCATCTACTCATGACAATTATTTAGGGTCCTATTAAATATTAAACAGTAATTAAAACTTCCTCAGGTATGCCCCATTGCTAATCCACATGCTGTGTGCATTGATTTTTGTAGTACTCTGAGTCAGGGCGTAAAAAAGGACCCCAGTGTCTGCAAAGCTGTGCATTGTAGCCTGGCTTCCTCTTTACCTGGCCGTACCTGCTAGCTTTCAAAATCATAGCAGTTCTCTCCCCTTTGAAACTCTTATTCAAAATGATTTCTAGAGAAGAAAAGCATTTTCCAGATGTGAGACAAACACTTTTTCTAGGCTGGAAAGAAAACGGTGTATCCGATAAACCTAGCCATGGTATTTAAGAACACAGTGATGTGTCTTCATTATCCACTCTCATCGACTCTATAAGGGACCAGGACGTAAAAGAGAGTATCATTTCTATGTGAGATGAGGGTTCCTAGAGTTTACGGTCTCTATTTTTTAACTGGTTAATGTTTGCTGAATATTGCAAATCAGGGAGCTTTCCTTTGGGCATCCCAGCTGGTCAGTAGGAAGAAGTGGTCTGGGAATGCCCTAAACAGAAAAAGATCTTACGCAGAATTTTAAAACTACCACAGATAATACAGAAAATGGATAATCTCTTTGTGGAAAATCAACATTTCCACAGAAATTTCTTGGAAGTCAGATCTGCCATACGCAGCTGTGGATTCAATCACCAATAAACAGGCAGCCCCATCATGGTGAAGATGAGCAGAAGAGGAGGGGAGGAGGAGAAAAGGGAACTGAAAGAAGTCACAAAGGAATAAAAAGAGAAGCGTAATTGAGACAAGTAAAAAGGCGAAAGAGAAAGCAAGCAAGAGAAAGGAACACCGCGATTAGAGGAGCAAAGAGAAGGTAGAAAACATCAGATGAAAAGGCTGGAGCCAAAGGGGAGAAGTAAAGGTAGCCAAGGGCTTGAGGGGAACCCAAGGATGCTGCAACACAGATGGTCCACGAGAACAGAGGAAAAGGTGCTCATTTACAGCCACAGGCACTTAATACTAACAAAAAAAATCTCTTTTGTTGGAAGGGAAAAATCCCTGCTATGTAAATAGACCTTTCCAAGTGGCAGGAACCAGCTATGAGGCAAAACATAATTGATTGGTTGGGTTTAACTGAATGGTGATAAGGCGTCTTCATGATTGATAATCTAGTGTGTAGTTAGGTTAACTTTGGCCCCAAAAGGTCTTTGTGTGGTGTAAGAAAGCCTGTTTTAAGATGTCAGGTATCAGGTGAGGGGATTTATTACCACCAAACCTTCACTCCATGATGTCTCGGTCTGTAAATATTCCTGGGGAATCAGTGAGCTCTGGCTGCAAAGGTAGGAGGCGTTCAAGGCTGCTGAGAACTGGAGCAGACTCCCCAAGGTCTGCATTCTCCATCACTGTGTTAAGTAATTCTGCAGAGTACCAGAATTTTCATGCTGGAAAGAATCTTGAGAGTTTATTTATTCCACACATTCTTGTTTAGGGAAAGAATTGTGTTCACTCTTTCAAGCAGAAGAAGATTATTCTCTTCAGCTTAGAAAGCCAGGATGACTTAGGTTATTCTAAAATTTCTATGGAAATAAGATTTTGTTATTCTTCAAGAGTTAGCTGTAGATAAGAATAAATGTAAACTTCTCTCTTTTTTCTGGAAACACTTGGTCTTTTAAGTCTTCCCATAAATATCTATTTTGTTGGTAAGCAGTGATTTCTGCCTTGTGTCCTGAAGGTATGAAGTCCGAATTCAAGCCTGCACCACCCTGGGATGTGCATCAAGTGAATGGGCCGCCTCACAGACCTCTGAGAGTGCCCCTCAGATGCAGCCCCCTCCACGCTTAGAGGTACAGATGGCTCCAGGAGGATTCCAGCCCACTGTTTCCCTTTGGTGGACAGGACCACTTCAGCCAAATGGAAAAGTGCTATATTTTGAATTGTACAGAAGACAAATAACACTGCCACCTGGACATTCCAATCCAGTGCTAACCTATAATGGAAGCTTAAGCTCTTTTACAGATTCTGAACTGTGGCCTTTCACAGAGTATGAGTATCAGGTAAGAAACATGTGTGATCACAATCCGAGCTGACGGTGCACACCATCAGCACCTGCCCTTAAATTGCTCTTCATCTTTTGAGACAGAGTTCACTCTGTTGCCCCAGGCTAGTGTGCTATGGTGTCTTAGCTCACAGCAACCTCAAACTCCTGGGCTCAACTCATCCCCTGCCTCAGCCTCCTGAGTAGCTGGGACTAGAGGCGCTGGCCACACCGCCTGGCTAGTTTTTCTATTGTTAGTAGAGACGGGACTGGTCTTGAATTCCTGAGCTCAAGCAATCAACAATCCATGTTGGCTTCCCAGAGTGTTAGGATTACAGACATGAGCCAAAAATTGCTTTCAATCTGACAGCCACTTAAAGAAAAATGAGGGGCTTTAAAGAGCATCAAGATATTCTTTGGGGGGGGGGAATAAGCAGTAAATGAGAGAGGAAAAAATATTCATGTGCTTTTTTCATTTTCTTAGATTTTGATCCATGTTGTTCTTACTATGTAAGAGATTCCGGGTAGAATATTTACATTTATTAATGAAGTGGGTTTTCACCATTAAGATTCCTTTTATCAGCGTTGCCTTTGTAGGAAATACTCGTGTTAAAAGATGACTTTGAAAATAACTCATTAATTGTTCCAAGGCAAAATAAGTAGAACAGCAGACATCTTTAGTCACTATGCTCAGGAAAGATGTGGAGTGTTGAGAAAAGTCTAGAGGAACATAGTGAACCTATATGTGGACGTGAAGTAAGTTCTGTATGAGGATGGCCTAAAAGATAGGAGTTCGCATATTCCTCCCAAAGCCAAGAATTCACAATTTTAATATTCTGAAAGTGTTTTGAAATCTATAAGGACTCCTGTTGGGTTTGTTTTGTTTTGCATCCGACTCCATTTGCATTGGACTTGTAGGAGCAACCGCTCTGCTGTGAGGGGGTGGCCGCCCCCACCCTTTGCTGTGTCTTGGTGGGAGTGTCAATCAATGTGTCAGGCTGTCTCCTAGCCACATGGTGGGTGCAGGAGCCATGCTCAGTCCCTCAGATTTGCCTGGGGCTTGATCTTCAGCGGAGCGACTCAGAATTTTAAAAGATAGAGGTGAGAAATTCTGATAAAATATTCCCAACCTCAATTTAAAAGTTTTTCTTTTCCCTGCTATTTCCAAGAATGGTTCTTCAACTGTGATTTTAATTCCATCTGCTCCCAATGAATTCCCTCTTGCTTATGTCAAAACCAGTTCCTCTTTCATGCAGCCAAAGGAAGCTTGCTGATCGATGCAAACACTCAGTGCCAGGCATGATGCCAAGAAAAATTTTCTGAAGGAAGAAACTGAGCCTTAAAAAGATTACAACATAAAATAATATAATCACTAAGTTAATAAGTTATCAGGAATGTGGTGACCAAGTTAATGAGTGTAATGACTAGAGGTAACATTTTAAGTAAAAGAATCTGTTTCAGGACAATGATGTATGGGACAAATTACCCAATCAAGTTAATAAAAATTAAAAATATAAATAGATTCTTGAATGGTTTGGAGAATTACACAGGTATAAATCCATGATCTTTTGTTTGCAATTCCAAATCTAAAAATTTCTTAAAAACAGTTTTCTTCTTGCTTTGGCAAAACTCATTTGGCAACAAGACCCAACCAAAACAGACTTGAGATTTTTCACAGTATTTACTTATCCCACTTAATATGAGTATTATATGCTTTGCTACAGAAATATTATTTTATTACTAGATAGCTAACCAGATCATGCCAGGGATATTTACACAATATGTAATATATCCATTTTATTATTTTTCAAAAACATGAAAAGCAAAATTATTTTAAAACATATTAGATTCCTTGGTTCGGTGCCCATAGCACAGTGGTTACAGCCCAGAACACATACACCAAGGCTGGCGGGTTCAACCCCGGCCCAAGACAGTTAAACAGCAATGACAACAGCAACAAAAAAATAGCCGGACTTTGTGGCAGGTGCCTGTAGTCCCAGCTACTTGAGAGGCTGAGGCAAGAGAATTGCTTAAGCCCAAGAGTTTGAGGTTGCTGTGAGCTGTGATGCCATAGCACTCTAGCAAGGGGAACATAATGAGACTCTGTCTCAAAAAAAAAAAATAGATCCTAAGCGTTTAAAATAAGAATTATAGTTTAAATCATAAGGAACAAAATACCTTTTGATGTTCCTGTTGCAAACAAAACAGTCTGAAACAGGTAGAACCTGTGTGACACCCTTTTTTTGTTCTCTGATTATCTTTAATGGGAAGTGCCCAGTTCCCAAAGACCTGTCTATTCTCAATTATGTTGTCTCTTTTATGAATGAAAACACGTCTCTGAGAGAGCTGAATGAAATGCAGCTTGGAAGCTTTGGCCTTGAGTTGGGTAAATCTAAATGACCCATAGATACAAAATACATTTGGTATTGTGTTGTGTTGCTGATTTAAATACTGGTCCCATGAACTGTAGAATCCTCATCTGGGTTTTCTAAGGAATAGTAAACTCCAAGCATATGTCTCGTCTCTAATCAGATTTTAGCAAAAGACAACCATAAACCAAGGGACCCACACTTCCGAAGGAAGGCAAGTTAAGAACCCCACGCTGGCTCTCTTTCCTGTCATTCCCAGCTCTGTGCAGTGTTTCTTCCCCTCAAATTTGCATTTATTAGCTAATCCTGTGTGGTTACAACATAAAGGTACGAATGCAAGGGGGGGAATCTCTAATTTACTGGGCTGAAGACCCACTTCTTAAGGAAATGATATTTGGGAGGGTTGGGTTTTTTTTTAATTTCAGGGTAATAGGAGGGTACAAAGGATTATGTTACACTGATTGCATTTCTTAGATAAAGCTCAAGTTGTAGGGAGCCCTTTGCCCACGGGGTGTGCTGGATAACCTTGCATTATGCACCTTAGGTGAGAGTGTATCATTCCCCTACCTCTTCCCTTTTCCCTCCTCTCAGAAAATATTTTGAAAAACACAATGTTAAAATAACTAAAATACTGGATGTATTTAGTAATACTACATAAATACTAAATCAATATGGACTCTGAATAATCCTACAGAAATTGTTTAGGAAGTTATGTACTAAAGTCATTTATTTTTCCATAACAAAAGAACACTTCATGTTTGAGATGAGTTCGCATTGCTCTCCAGTCCCCTGTAGGGCTACGTCCGTCATCTTCAAGATGCCTTTGAGAAAACACCTTCATTGTCCCTATCTGGCAAAAACGTGACCCTTACCTAGGCGACTGTGCTTCTTCAGTAATGGTATATATGCAGGGAGTAAAAACAAAGAATTAAGAAAGTTCCCAGAGCTGTGAAACTTTTAATCGGAGGGGTCATGACAGTGTGTACTGGGCAGGTTGCTAAACGCTGCGTGTCCTCTCGGAGCGCCAGATGGGTCTTCCCACTCACTTCCCAAAGTGCTCATGAGTGCTTTCTGCTTGTGAGTTAAGGCATTGAAGGCCACTGCTAAAATTCAGTTATGTGGAAAGAACAAACTCTAGTCTAAATCAACTGATTCCATCAGTTAGCCAGTGATGGGAAAGGACACAGTTTGGGTAAGTGGTGGTGGGCACGAGGGTCAGGAAATACCTAGAGAAATAGATGCTTATAGAAAGCGGGGAACCCCTCACTGCAGAAGACCCCAGAAGGGCGAGGACCAGCAAATGTCATTCTCCTTGCATTTCCAGCTTGGCAGATAACTAGCTTATTTCAGGGTGTCAAAATCCACATGATACCCAAAACACCGAATCAGGTATCAAAAACACTTCAAGGTAGTGGCCACAGTGTTTATAATTCAAGTGATGATGGAAGAGCATGTTCGAAATGCAGATTTCTGGGGGTGAGGGGTTCGCAGAGGGACTCCAGCAATCTGCATTTTTAACAGGCAGCCTAGATGGTCCATAACCCACATTTCTGAGACGCACTAACTCAGAGAATATGACATTATTGCTATGCTACATAAGCCCCATTTTCTCGGGGCGGAGGGTTCCTAATTCAGTGGTTCTTGGCTTTGACTACACATTAGAACCACCTGGGAACTTGAGTGGCATTCTGGGTGTCAACATCCAGGTCTCATTCCCCCTATCTTTCTGACTCTGACATGGATTTGGATATCTGGGCAGTTCTGATCAGTTGATTCTGCTGTGCAGCAGAATTGGGGTTCACTGTTCTAAGCTCCTCATAAGTGCCTCGTTTACCTGATGATAACTGATGACACCCTAGTCTGTTGACCTTGGTCTAGCCATGGCTAAAGAAGAGTCCTATTGTCTTGGTATGAAGCTAGACAGGGGGATAGAATATATTATTTGGGAAATTCATGTCTCAACCAAATAATTTGTTTTACTCTTCCCAGTGGATTTTACTGTTGTTGTTGCTTTATTTTCTTTTGTTTTTTAACTTGGGAGGCCTGGTCTTGGGTGGCAAAAGTAACATTTTGTATTATTTAAAACAGTGGAATTTTCTAGTTTGAATCATTTCAGCACAACTTCCAAAATTATGGAATTCTGTAGGATCAAACTCTAAAGAGTTAGCTTTAATAAAACCAGTAAAATTTGAAATCTGAATCAAAAAAGTTTATATGTGGGAAGAATGGACTGGCAGCAGAGTGAGTCCATGCAGGGTCCCATTAGAAGGCAAACATTTTTTGCGAATTTCAAATACAATTTAGTTTGCCAAAACTTACTTTTCGATTCTCAAGCAACTCTGCAAACGTGTTTCATACATAAATGGGATGCATCTGTACTAAATGAAAGGAAAATATAGGAAGAAAGAAAATGTATGTGCACAA
>CAUYON010162147.1:0-10069 GCA_963573935.1 Arctocebus calabarensis | reverse complement strand
GCCCACCCCAACCTCCCACCTCCCCTCCATTCCCATATTCTTGTGCTATAGTTGGGTTATAGCCTTCATATGAAACCTTTAAATTAGCTTCATAGTAGGGCTGAATACATTGGATACTTTTTCTTCCATTCTTGAGATACTTTGCTAAGAAGAATGTGTTCCAGCTCCATCCATGTAAACATGAAAGAGGTAAAGTCTCCATCTTTCTTTAAGGCTGAATAATATTCCATGGTATTCATGTGCCACAATTTATTAATCCATTCGTGGATCGATGGGCACTTGGGCTTCTTCCACACTTATGGTGCATCTTAGAAGGGTACAGGTGAAACCTACTAAATGCAGAATACAAATGTCTTCACACAATAAATGAGAAAATCCCATGAAGGTTATATTAAACAATTGGATGAAAATATTTCAGATTGTATATGAAGCCAACACACTGTACCCCATGATTGCACTAATGTATACAGCTATGATTTAATAAGAAATAAAAATTTTAAAAAAAATAAATAAAGATAATAGAAACCTCCCTGCTGTGGGGAGGACATTACCAGCTTCTTAGGGGTACCTCAAAGGTCTCTACACTTCTTGTAATGAGAATCAGAGGGAAGCTGTAACCTGTCACCTCAGAGGAGTAAAACACACTCTTAAAATTCTGTGTAAGAGTACAGCAGTTTCATGAGCCTCCTGTGGCCCTCACAGGCATCCCAGGTTAAGAACTCATCTCTAAAATCAGGATGCCGAGTTAATCTCTGTGACAGCTCTCGTCCTTGGTTTTCATACCCATACAATGAAGGAATTAGTGTAACATCCTTTTGGCTATAATAATGAGATGGTGCCTAGCCACAGAATTATTACAAGAAAATCTACCGAAGTTGAGAAGGAGGGTCATATATTTTTGGAAATTGCTACTCTGCCTTTTGGATAATAAATTCTTAACAAGTTTTTATTTTATTGATTTTAATGAAATAAATATACATATTTTCCCCCCAAACTTGCTGTTTACCTGTGACTAGTTTTGAACATGTGCTGGAGCAGAAATATGAGTTTACAAATGAATGTAAACATACTCTATGACAACGATTGCATGATTTTAACAAGTCAATTGATGTCTATCCATTTGACAGAAAGACATATTGGGAGTATTACAGCAGTCAGAAGCTGAAATATGTAACATGAATGTAGCAACTCTTCGCATGATTCATGTTAACAATGTTTGCATTTCTTTTATTGCTAGACCTTGCATCTCTTAATATCTAAAATGTTAAATCTATGGATACAGCATTTCTTGTTTCATTTCTCTTGAAATCTAAGCTGTTACTATTTATGCTTTGCTCCATACTTTCCTTTAGTTTATCTGGCTTTTTGTCTTAATTCTCCTTACTTTATGGCCTTTCTCATTCTGTTTTTCTGTAGCAGATGTCCTTACTGCCTCCCCCGCTCCTAACGGTCAGGAAGGTAAACACTGTTTGAACCTGGAATTTTAACTGCATGAATGTCAGCATTCTGTTACCAATTTCCTTGCATGAAATTGTGACACTTCTATGTATACAAATGTAATGAAAGTATATATCTTGTTTACTTCTTGGCAGCCTGCATGGAACTGATTTGGTATAAGGATATTTTGGTCTAAGCATTTATGGTCTGATGAGTTAGTAAATCTTGAATAAGAAATGACCTTTCTTGGTTTGCATTTTATAAGAGCATAATCATGATATACCTCTAACACTTTTAGAATCATTCTGAATAGAAATACAAAAAAAGAGAGGAAAGTATAAGATTATCTCTTGTGTTTAGGTGTATTTTAATTCCTGTTCTTATGATTATCACTTAGTAAATTAATAACAATCATAAAAACTTTGCTTCCCTGTTAATTGTAAATGTGAAAGCTTTCCATTGCACACAATAAGTCTCCGCTCTCCCCAGTTTTGACATTCTCAAGACGAAAGAAGCAAATGGCTTCATTTCAAAATGAGAGTGATTAAATCATGTATATACCAGCTAGAAGCTCTTCAGCCTCTAAATCCTTCCTAAATTAGTTGTGTTGTCAGCTTCATGATGAAGGATATCTTCTGTAATATTGGCACAGTTTAGATTAGTCTGTATGAAAATGAGCATTTTCGGCTCAGCGTCTATGGCTCAACGGGCTGGAGCACCAGCCACATACACCTGAGCTGGTGGGTTCGAATCCAGCCAGGGCCCGCCAATCAACAATGACAGCTGCAACAAAAAAATGGCCAGGCGTTGTGGCAGCGCCTGTGGTCCCAGCTACTTGGGAGGCGGAGGCAGGAGACTCATTTGAGCCCAGGAATTGGAGATTGCTGTGAGCTGTGATGCCACGCACTCTATCCAGGGTGACAGCTTGAGGCTCTGTCTCAAAAAAAAAAAAAAAAGAAAGAAAAGAAAATGAGTATTTTCGTTTAGATTATGTGTATGTGGTACCAAAACTACGAGTAAATGAGTCAATTAAATTGAAAATAAACATACCAACCCAATTTTTAAAATTATCCTTCAAGTCATCCTTTTGGTAACAAGTAGCCAGAGCTTCATTCTTGCAAATAAACACAAGTATCTGAGATCCTCATACTGATAAACAAGTAGCTAGCTCATAAGTGTGTCGTTTGGTTCTTTTTCACTGTAGCTTTCTAATTCATTTTCAGACAACATTTTGGAAGACAGACCTGAAAATAAATCAAGTAATGACAAGCTTCAGTTTGAGTATAGTGAAGAAATCCCCAAGAGGATAAAGAAAACAGATAACTCTTCTTACAACAAAGGAAAGGTGGGTGAGTGGCTGCTGTTAAATGACCCTTGGACCATGGTATACGCTTGTCAGTTTCCAATGGGATTTCACTTCCTCTCTATCCTTTCCCTTCACCTTTCCCCTCACTTTCCCTTTGATACACACGTTCATGTGGTATTATGGGACACTCACTTCCATTTGCAAAAGCTATTGAGTAGTCCAACCAAAACCTGCTGACGGTTTATGTGTGGCAGGCACTGACGTGGCATAGGAGATGGTTTAATGATGGAGACAGACGTAAACAGTGCTTGTAGGTAAATGCAAGCAGTCGTGATCACATTGTGTTATCAGAGAATCAAGGACAGGATCTCAGGAAAAGTGATATTTAAGAAGGAAGATTTAGCCAAGCAGACAAAAACAGGGCATTCAGGCCAAGAGGACAGCCTGATACATTCAGGGAATTGTAAGACATTTTAAAAGCATTTAGGGTGACCAAGAAGATAAACAGGGCCAGATTGTGAAGTGTTAACAGAGAAATGTCATTGAGAACACAAAGATAAATGAGATACTCAGTTCCTACCCTCAAGTTCCTCCCAGCACATATAGACCCTGAGCAAATCTTTAGATATAGTTGTCATGATATTATTGGAGAACAGAATAAAATGTGTCTAAAACATTAGCTTTAAAACGGTGTTTTTTGACCTTTTTTTATCTCACAGCATACTTGAACCTATAGTTGAACTTCTGCAGTACATTTAAATTATTTTAATAAAAAAAATGAAAAAAAAAGAATATGCTTACTGAGCTTTGAACTTTTTTGGAAATAATTTAATTAATTATCTTTAAAATTTTTCACAGCACACTGATTGAAAGTCACTGCTATAGATGATACATAGTCCATCCTTCATTTATTTAACAAAGGTGCATTGACTGTTCCACTTGTAAGGCGATGGACTGTGCCCAGAGGGAGAGGAAGAATGAATTACTTATTCCTTGCCCTCAGAAAGCCTATACGCTAGGAAAGCTGTTAGGACACGAACGTGGATAATGAACTGAACAAGAAGAAACACTGATGATGCCAGAGAAGTACAAATATGGAGCTTTGGGAACTCAGAGGTGGGTGGCACAGACTTTCCATGTAAAATGGTATCACTTTTCTTGATAGGTTTATGACATGGAACTGGGAGAAGAATTTTATCTTCCTCAGAATAAAAAGGAAAGCAGACAGATTGCACCCGAGCTTTCTGACCTTGTCATCTATTGCCAAGCAGTCAAATTTCCAGGTAAGAGTGGCCAATAGTGATCTACAACATTTAAAGACCCCAAAGATAAAAATATGCTATTTAATGAATTGGGCATTGTGAACACTTGCAAAATAACTAAATGGTGTTGCTGAAATTATCATTATAATTCCTTCTAAATACTTTTGTTATTATAATTTGCTTTGATGCTCATGAAGAAAAATACCACAAAATATTCATTTTCCAAATCACGGAGTGTCTTTTCATAATAGTTAATAGTAATGGTAACAATAATATATTCATAATACAGAATGACTAAAATGTATTAAGTATTGTGCTAAGTATTTTACATACATCATCTTTTGACCATTTATGATTTCATGGGTAGATGGTATTATTCCCATTTTTAAGTAAAACAAAGTCTAAAAGAGATGAAGTGATTTCCCCAAGGTTTGAACTGATTCACAAGAGTGTATCAGTCAGATCTCTTGTTTGAAAATGGCAGAAATTGACTTAAGCAAAGAAGGAAATGTATTGGCTCACGTACTGAGAAATGAAGATATACAACTTCCAGGTGCAGCTTGACCTAAAGCATATGCTGTTCCTCTCTCACTTTCTTATTCTGCCTCCAAAGTGTTGGTTTCATTCCATTTGTTCCCTTGGTGGTTATAAGAGGGCTACAACAGGTGGGTACTGGATGCTTCCAGAGTCAGTGTCAGTTTAGGAGTCTCTTCCAGAACTTCCAGCAGAAGATTCATTGCCATTGAATCCTTTTCCCAAATGACAACCAATAACTGTGGTCAAGGGTGCAATGCTCTGTCAGTCTGGAGCCTTTATCACATGCTCCATCCTTGAGCTCAGTAACGAGGATAAGGTCACTGGGCAGAGACCCCGGCTCTTAGTTACCATGACCCGTGACTTTGGCCAAGGCAAATCCCCTCTGAGCCTTAGTTTTCTCACTCAAAATTGTATTTTACTAGAATCCTTGTTTACCACATTTGTTGAAATCTCCAGAATTATCCAGACAACTTGATTAAAATACCAATTATTAGGACTCTCCACTAGGGACTTATATTTGGAAGGTAGCTGTGACACCCCTGCCACCTAGGTTTTTAATACAGGTGATTTAGGGGCACACAGAACTAGATGGTCTACATAGTAGAAGTCTGATTCTGAGGGAGATTTGGCCTCGTTCTCCTTTGGATCCACCACACGGCCCACAGAGCAGGTGATCAGGGATTCCATGGTGAGGCTTCTCCAGAAGATTCTATGACTTCGGGATCTTTTATATCCTCCACCAAAGTAGCCATATGGGAAGAGCTTTCCACGTTTCAGTCCATTCCCTGGACACACACTGTCATTTTTGTAGTATTGAGAGACAATCTTTGTTTATCAAACAGTGGTTTGCTGACCAGCCATTTGAATCATAACAGTGGAACCCTGCTGCCTTGGACAGTTTCCATCTGACTGGTTGTGGGGTCCTGAGCACTACGGCTCCTCTCCACTGTCCTCCCTGAGAGTGCTGCTCCGGGTCAGTCAGACCAGACAAGGTTGCTGCAGGGGAGAAACCTTAGGGGCAGGATATGGTTTAGGGAAAAGAGGGTTGGTAACAGAGCCGTCAGGGGAGAAGCCAGCCAATACATCACTGAGCGGTAACCCTGCTCACCAAACTTAGTGACCTTCAGTGCCTCCCCAAATCTTGCAAAACCAATGAGAACAAACTCCTTGGGCAGCGGCAGTGACTGCATAAGGTGAGGCCCACCTGTACCCTGAACAGTGTGTGGCAGGAAATGCTCTCACAAAGGAGAGTCACTCTGCCACCCTGAGTGACTCTCAGACTCTCTCCAGACTCAGCTTCTCTACTCCTTTCTCCAGTGTCTCTGAGAGAGTGTGCAGAGGAAAGCCTGGCACAGATTATCTATGCACATATATACAGGCATGCATCACTTAATATGGAGGTGCATGCTCGGCGCCTGTGGCTCAAGTGGCTAAGGCGCGAGCCACGTACACCTGAGCTGGCGGGTTTGAATCCAGCCCTGGCTCGCCAAACAACAATGACGGCTGCAACCAAAAAATAGCCAGGTGTTGTGGTGGGCGTCTGTATTCCCAGCTACTTGGGAGGTGGAGGCAGGAGAATCGCTTGAGCCCAGGAGTTGGAGGTTGCTGTGAACTGTGATGCCACAGCACTCTACCCAGGGTGACAGCTTGAGGCTCTGTCTCAATAATAATAATAATAATAATAATAATAATAATAGGGATGCATTCTGCGAAATGAGGCATTGGGCAATTTCATCATTGTACAGGCATCACAGTGTCCTGTACACCCAGGCCTATTGCTCCTGGCTACAAACCTGTACAGCATGTGACTGTGCTGAATACACAGGCAAATGTGACAGAGTGGGAAGCATTTGTGTATCTGAAATAGCTATACACAGAAAAGGCACAGCAAAGACCCAGTATAAGAGATAAAAATTGGTGCACCTATATAAGATCTTACCATGAACAGAGCCTACAGAACTGGAAGTTGCCCTGGGTGAATCAGTGAGTGGTAAATGAATGTGAAGGCCCAGGACATTACTGTACACTACTGTGTACTTTATAAAACTATACACTTAGGCTATATTAAATTGATAAAAAAATGTTTTTCTTCCTTCAATATTAAATGAATCTTAACTTACTATAATTATTTTACTTTATAAACTTTTATGTAAACTTTTGGGCTCTTTTATAATAATACTTAACTTAAAACATAAACACATTGTACAACTGTACAATTACATTTTCTTTCTTTATATTGTTATCTTTTTCTATTTTAAAAATTTTTTATTTTACTTTTTTGTTAAAAACTAAAACATTTCCAAGCACAGTGGCTTATGTCTGTAATCCTTGTACTTTGGGAGGATGAGGTGGAAGGATTGCTTGAGACTAACCTGGGCAACATAGTGAGACCCTGTCTCTACAAAAAAAATGTAAAAATTATGGGTGGTGCCTGTGACTCAAGGAGTAGGGCGCTGGCCCCATATATGGGAGGTGGCAGGTTCAAACCTAGCCCTGGCCAAAAACTGCAAAAAGAAAAAGAAAAAAAAATGTAAAAATTAGCCAAGTGTGCTGATGGGTGCCTGTGTTCCCATCTGCTCAGGAGGCTAACACATAAGGATCACTTGAACCCAGGAGTTTGAGATTACAGTAAGCTATGATAATACCACGGCACTCTAGCCCAGACAAAAGAGTAAGATTCTATCCAAACAAAACCACAAACACACACATTACCTAGGCCTACGCAGGGCCAGGATCATCAATATCACTGTCTTCTATCTCCACATCGTCCCACTAGCCGGTCTCCAGAGGCAATAACACACGTGGCGCTGTTATCTCCTATTATAACAGTACCTTCTTCTGAAATACCTATTGAAGGACCTACCTGAGGCTAGTCTATAGTTAACTTTTTTATTTTTTATTTTTTTTAGTTGTCTAAAAATGATTGCCTTCATTTTATTAAATAATATGCTTATCTCACTATTTTTTCTTTTTTTTTTTACTGTTTTTTGCCGGGGCTGTGTTTGAACCACCACCTCTGGCATATGAGGCCAGTGCCCTACTCCTTTGAGCCACAGGTGCTGCCCTCTCACTATTTCTTTTGCTTTTCTTGTTATAGTTAACTTTTTAAAATATATGAGTAGAAGGAGTACGCTCTAAAATAATGACAAAAAGTATAGTATGCTATATACATAAACCAGTAACATAGTTGTTTATCATCATTATCAAGTACTATGTACTGTACATAGGTGTACACACTATGCTTTTACCTGACAAGAAGCATAGTAGGTTTATTTACACCAGCATCACCACAAACACATGACTGATGTGCTATTAGAAAATTGACATGGCATGAGGTGATAGGAATTTTTCAGCTCCCTTACAATTCGTTGGCTATATGGGCCATCATGGACCTAAATGTCATTACTCAGCTCATGACTGTCCATGATTTGTCTAGTCTAGTTAAGGAGTTGATTTCACAACCCCCGAGCAACTTAGGATTTCTCAGAGAAGATATCATCAATGCTCTGGGATCAATTTATTCCTTTTTTAAGAATTTTTTTCCTTATGGAAACACTGTCTCACTATGCTGCCTAGCCTGGTCTCAAACTCCTGAGCTCAAGATATCCTGCTACCTCAACCTCCTAAATAGCTAGGACCACAGGCGTGCACCCCTATGCCCAGCTTTGAAGTCAATTTATTCTTACATGTCCATCAGGCTTCTGCTAGGTGATCATCTCAAATTTCTATCTCTTTCTTTGAGAATTTAGCCATCATCAGATGTTTCAACATCTATGTCTAAAACAGAAACATTTTCATTCACAACCACAAAGAAAAACACAGATGAGAAGAGGCCAGAAAATTGATTAGAGGGCCTCAACTGAGAAAGAGAGGCAGCCACTAGACGACATGGGTTTAAATCTGCCCTCTGTCAGTGACCTTGACTTGGATAGGTATGTAGCTTCTGTGCACCTTAAATTCCTTATTTATAAAGGACGTGTAACAGTCCTAACTTGCAGGTTGCTGTAAAAATTAGCAATAAAGTATATAATGAGATTAGCATACTATCTGGAACACAGCTGGCTTTCTGGAAATGTCTGTCATCAGTAAATGAGCCAGCAAAGTGGATGAAGGTTTCTGTTGCCCTTTTCAGTTGTTTTTCTGGACCCTTCCTGCAATCAAAAGTCCTTCCCCTTTATCAAGTGCCCAGCTCTTTTTATCTTGCTTCCTCTCCTCACCCAAGAAAACAGCCACACTCTTCACAGAAGGGCTCACATACCTCTAGCAGATATTGACAGGGGGCAGGATGTTATGCAGAATCCCAGAATGAACACAGTCCCTCACTTTGGCCCCTCATCAGTTTTATTTAGGATAAGATTGTTAAATAATTGTGTTGAGAGCAAAATTCACACAAAATATTAAGATCAAGGCATGAGGCTTGGTGCCTGTAGCACAGAGGTTACTGCGCCAGCCATATGCACCAAGGGTGATGGGTTCGATCCCAGCCCGGACCAGCTAAACAATTGCAACAAAAAAATAACTGGGTGTTGTGGCGTGTGCCTGTAGTCCCAGCTACTTGGGAGGCAGAGACAAGAGAATTGCTTAAGCCCAAGAGTTTGAGGTTGCTGTGAGCTGTGCCGCCATGGCACTCTACCAAGGGTGACATAATGAAACTGTCTCAAAAAGAAAAAAAAAAAGATCAAGTCATGAGAAGTCAATAGTCAACATTTGTGCATTCTTGGTGTTACGAGTTCTTCCAAAGAAAAAACTTTAGAAGCTTCATAGTAAGCTATAGTAGTAATAGTTGCTACAGACTGAGCACATCCCTGAACAAGACAAACAGCTAAGTATATATTTATTGTGCATCCCTAATCCAAAATGCTCCAGACTTCAAAACACTTTGAGGATCAACATGATGTTCAAAGAAAATGCTCACTGGAGCATTTCAGATTTCAGATTTCTCAATTGGGGATGCTCAACCATTAAGTACGATGCCAAAATCTAAAACACTTCTCTTCCCAAGCAGTTCACATAAGAGATACTCAACCTGTATGTATATGTTATCTCCATTATTTCTGAATATAGCCCTTTTACAGATGAAGAAGGCATGGTGCAGAGAAGTTAAATAACTTGTGTAAGGTTGCACTTGTGTTTAATTCAGCTGTATCTCACCCCAAAGTCTATGCTCTTAGACACTACTCTACCCTGTCTCCTCCAATGATGTTCTTGAATGTACATTTTCATCTCAAAGAAGGCTTCCTGAATACAGTGTTAGCTTAAAGAATTACACTCCAAAGGCACAATTATGACTGAGGGAAGAATTTAGAAGCAACTCTAGTTTCATTGGTGCCTTTAAATCACGCCTCTTGTTTTGAAACCAGGTTTGCATGATTATGTGTTGATTTCCTCATTCAATAATTATATATTAAGTTCCTGCTGTGTACCAGACACCATGCCAGAAATGAAGGATCTAGGGCAGTGGTTCTCAACCTTTCTAATGCCACAATGTATTTTCATTGTTAAAAAGGGGTCACGACCTTGACTTGGC
>CAUYON010162146.1:0-31283 GCA_963573935.1 Arctocebus calabarensis | reverse complement strand
GCGTCCGACCGTGAGAAGGAGGGGAGTCCGAGAGTGCAGCGTACATTCCACACACTCACACGGCGGCCTGGGACACCAGAGTGAGACAGTGAGAAGGAGGGGAGTCAGAGAGTGCAGCGTACATTCCACACATGCACACTGCGGCCTGGGACACCAGAGTGAGACAGGGAGAAGGAGGGGCAGGGAGAGACAGAGAGAAGGAGAGGAGTCGGAGAATGCAGCATACATTCCACACATGTGCACTGCAGCCTGGGACACGGATGAGACAGAGAGAAGGAGGGGAGTCGGAGACTGCAGCGTACATTCCACACATGTGCACTGCGGCCTGGGACACGGATGAGACAGAGAGAAGGAGAGGAGTCGGAGACTGCAGCGTACATTCCACACATGCACTGCAGCCTGGGACACCAGGGTGAGACAGAGAGAAGGAGGGGAGTCAGAGAGTGCAGCGTACATTCCACACATGTGCACTGCGGCCCAGGGAAGAGTCGGCTGCTAAGCAGGATAGCAAAAACACCCTATGGGGAGAGACAGAAAGAAGGAGTCTGACAGTGCGCCGCACATGCACACTGTGGCCTGGGAACGAGTCGGCTGCTAAACAGGACAGGTACCCATGGCAAAAACACCCAGTGGGCCAGATAAATCTCCTCTGGGCCATAGTTTGAGGACCCCTGCTCTGGGCTGTGAAATGCAAAGGGCCTAAACCCAAGGAAAGGTGGTGCGAACGCAAATGGAGGACAGATGCCAGAGACGCTGGGGACATGGGGTCATTTGGTAGTGCTTGTGGAACCTCTTGGCTTCTGTCCTGTAAAGCCCACTGTGGATTTTCGCTGGGAGATGGGGAGAAGAGGCTGTCAGATTAAGCAGTTTAAGGCTTAATTGTTAAGAAACAGCGGAGGACCTGGAGCGCCCCTCCTTACTAATTAGTTAGCTGGTAATTAGGTAGAGGCTGACAAATGCTATTGCCTGCCCCTGTGGTGTGGGAGGAGCAGAACTGAGCCACCCCCACAGGGGCTCTCTGCATGAAGGAGGGGGACCTGGGACCTCTGCTGTCGTGGGACATACCCTCCACCCTCACTCCCCAACCCACCTCTGAAGGAGTCTCCTTGACATTCAGTTTTCTCTTTCCTAGCCCAATGGAGAAAATGCAGAAATATGTGTGGAATTACAATTCTCCGTAGCAGTGTTTTTTTTGCAAAAATGCCATGGTAACTTTCCTCTTCAAATTCTTGGGATTTGTTTCTCATGCATCTGTCAAGCACACATCAAAGTTTAATTTTCCACTTTGGAACTATGACTTGTGTTCTGCTTTTCCCATCTGGCCTTCTGTCCTCCTGAAAACTGCCTATTCTACTATGAAATGAAAGTTTCTCAAGGCTGATGTAACAGCTTAACACTAAGCTTCGAGGGGAAACCCGAAGCTGAGTTCAGCAAACATTTTTGAGATCTGCAAATTCCCTACAGATCTAAGTTGCTTTAATTCATGAGGTATATTCTGACTTCTCATTGGACCAATGAGAAAACAGCAAGAAAGGGTTTGCAAATGATTGGAAGAAATGGTCAGAATTGTCCCTTCCAGCCCCCACCAAATTTAGACACTCTGATTGTTAAGTTCAAACACCCAGGTCTGAGTGCCCATCTCAAATGTCACTACAAACCTCTGCCTTGGGCAGGGATCTGGGATCCACATGTTCCCACCGTCCTGCTTGTGATAGACACACACACACACACACACACACACGCAGAACATTTTACAAACACAGAAAACAATGGGTAGGGGACAGAGGGCACCAAGGGGCAGCATATGGAGTGAACGAGGACTATTATTGAATAGTATTTTTAAAAATTAGAATTGAGTGCCAAAATTTAAAAATCAGTAAATTTTATTTAAAATTCCAATATCCTGCTTCTCTCAAAAAACCAGAAGATATGGCTTCTCAGGGCCCAAATTTCCACTTGGCAGCCGTCAGCTAGATGGGAGCTGGTATCCTCCCAAACTCAGGGCATGTGATCCCCAGTGGGGATCTTGATAGCTCTGAGAGTCCTTGCTGGGAATGATGTTCTCCTAGAACTGTGGTTCTCCACCTTCCTAATGCTGTGAGCCTTTAATACAGTTCCGGTGGGTCGCGACCCACAGGTTGAGAACTGATGCCCTAGAAGACTTTCTTGATCCTCCAGGTTTAGGTTAGAATATTTAGTTGCAATATTCTATTGCTCTGATGTTTCTCTTTAAATCAACACATATCCACGGGATCCCTACTAGAGTAAGAAAATGTATCTGTCTCCATAGGTACCTGAATGAGAACACTGCTTTTGGTTAGTTTCCTGTCCTTCAGCTCATAGCATAAAGAATGCAAGGGATGGAAGGGAGCTTGGAGACCCCCTCATTTGCAGATGGAGAAACTGAGCTAAGAGAAGATAAGTGAAGTACACAGTTAACACTGGGATGGAATATGAGTCTCCAGAGAAGAGGCCACCTGCCTTGATCTTTAGTCCAAAAAAGCCAGTGACCTATGAGGTAGGAAAGAGCAAAGTCCACTCAAAGCTTATACAAAAAAGTGGAGAGAGACAGAGAGAGGGAGAGCGATACTAGGTGGGAAATGCCAGGTGTCACCTTAATGGTGACAATAGTAAATGCTTTAGAGGTGTGCAGGACGGAAATCAGTTGAGAAACATGACAAGGTTTAAGTAATCCAATGATTCTCATTCTGGAGTATGAGAGTGGTGCTTTCTCAGGGGTCTTTACAGTCCCTTTGAAAACAGTGGGTGTGACAAATTCTGCTTCACTTGCTACTTTGTTTCAGGGTTTTCATTTGTGTCTGACTTGGAATAACACTCTCCCAGCCAATGAAGGGGAATTTATTTTTAATTGATGTGTATACACTAAGTGAAGGCCCAGTGGTGCTTGATGATGTTTTGGAGTGGTTTGGGTAGCTAGTGACATTGTTTACATAATGAGCAATGATTTAATGCAGCAAAAATGCCGTCGATCATTGCATTATTTTAATGCAGTCAAATAGTACTGGTTTGGTATTTACATTTTGCATTTATTTCCGGTTCAAAATTGTTGTAAGAGCTATTAGCAAAAACACTTTGCATCTAATTGTCTTAGTTTTATATGCATTTAAGCAATAGTGAAACAGGTACTCTAAAACAATGCTGAAGCTCCAGCAGATTTTATCTTTCCTTTAAAGGGAGTCGATGCATTATTCAAGGATGCTGTGAACCTCTAGCAGTTGCATTGAAGTTATGAGAAGCTGTTGGTGTGAGAGGTAATTTAAGCCGCATGAGTTCTGCTGCCACTGAGTGAAACTCTTGGGAAGAAATTGGTGTAGGAGATATGATATGCTCTTCCTCAGTAGGGGGCTGTTCCCACAGGCAATTCTAAGAGGAAATTCTGACTATTATTATGCTGACTTTAGGACCGAGTCTTTCTAAGATGTTAAGATGTACAAGGTCCAAGTGGTAGAAGGATGTATCTTCCCTTTAATAAGATACAGAGACCCTGTGGCCTCAAAAATCTAAAATCTTTACTATCTGGCAGAAACCCTTGGTGCACATGGTCTGAAATAATCATTTCTGCACTGTGCTTTTAGCTTCTGCATATTATTTGATTCTCTGAAGTGAATTAATCTGTCTTGTGTGGGTCATTAGGAAATTCTACAGTTGTTTCTGGTAGAGGATTCCTTGATTTCTCTAATGAGAGAAATCTACTCTCTAATTAACATTGCTTGCTACTTTCCTGAACTAGGAAATTGGAGGCTAGCAAGAGACTGTTTGATTGAGAACGTGTACCTGGGGGGGGGGCTGGCTGGCGGCCGCGGAAGACGCTTGTGTGTGCACCACACACCCTTCCTTTCTGCCTTCCTTCCTTCAGCACATCTTCCTCTCTGTCCTTTTCTCTGTGTCCTCTCTGTTTCATCAACAGAGGGTCTGATGTCTCACCTTTATCTCCATTTAAATTCACTTCATTTGTCACTTCTTCCTTCCTCCGAGGGTTTTTGCACTTGAAGCTTTTCATCCCTCCTGTACAGGAGCAGTTTTGTCATCCCTTAAAGGTTTGACCAAGGAGGGCCCGAGTGAAGGGTGGGCAGCACAGGGAGAGAGGATAAAGTGCGACAGGGCTGTCCCCGGAGATGGCATAGTCCCGCTCGGCACCTGCTCCCAAGACCACCGCAGAGATCAAAGTCTACACCTCCCTCAGCTCAAAGGCCCCACATCTTCAGGGGGATCCCAGGCTTTTCCCAATATTCTCTCAATGGGGTTGAATTATTTATGGAATCACCTACCGCCCACACAAAAAGTGCTGAGTCAAATGCTCTTTGGGACACTTGACTGGAGGTGGATATCTGCTTAGACATGGCCAGGGGAGTCATCCAGGTCGGGGGAGGGTGCTGCAATGTAGGGACTGTTCCTAAAAGGAAATAGTAAAAAGAAATATTTACTCTTAAATGTGCTTTGCTGAAGAAAAAAAAGAAGCTGTGTTGGGAGTAACCATAATAACAAGGCTTCTTCAGCAATCTGAGCGAGCTTTACTCACCCTTCCAGGATGAGGCCAGCTGCAGTGAGCTTTCTTAGAGAGGTGGTGTGCTCTGGGAGCCACAACTGGAAAATTAAGGGCAGGGGCCACTAGGGGGCTTATCTGGTCCTTCTTCACATGTAGAGAAAAGGGTCCTGCACTCTGTTCATATTCAAATACATCAGGATTGTTACTAGGTAATTGCTTGTTCTGGTGACTTGGGATGTGTCGCTTATGTGTTCATTCTACTAACATTTATTGAGCACCTACTGTGTACCAAAAGACTCTGCACAGTGGCAAGTAAGGTTTCCCTGTCTTTGAGGACTCACAATCTGCCAAGAGTGATGACTCATGAATAATTGCCATCTAGGCCGGAGAAACAGGGAACATTCCCTGTCAGATTGTGTTCCCCTCATACGCTTCATGCTGAATCTGACTTTTCACATTCTGCAGTGATTACTGAAACCTGGTATGGTCAGGTTGTTAGATAACAGCACTGCAAGTTAATCCACAAGAATGTTAATTAGAGAAGTGGATTGGGTATGTTCATGTTGTGACTCATCTGAATGGTAGCTTCTCTGCTGTGCATCCCCCTCGCTAGTTCCACTTGCCAAACGAATGTGGCGGAAGGGGCCCAGACCAGGGGCTAACAAGCTGCAGCCACAGGTCAGATCCCATCTGTTTTTATAAACAGAGTTCTGGAACACAGAAGAACCTGCTTGTTTGCATAACATCTGTTGTCTGTGACTTCTTTCAACTGCTGTGGCAGAGGCGAGTAGTTGGGACAGAGACCGTGTACGGCCAGTAAACCTAAAATGTTTACTGTCTTGCCCTCACAAAAAAAAAAAAAATTGCCAATCCTTGGTCTAGACTGTACTACACACCCATATAAAGTAAAAAACAATATTACTTAGCTCCTCTGACTGGTAAAATGACTTCAGAACAGGGACATGGGTGCCTTTTAACGTTGGATAAAAACTAGACAGATTTAGATTCACATTGAAACTGAAGTCAGATATCCACCATGGTTTCATGAGAAAGTATTAACGTGGTTAACTGGCTAAGAAATATTAGCATTCACATACTTGAAGTCTGTCTTATTTTGGCATATGTCTATTTACCCAAATTAGGGAATATGAAATATGTTTACAAAGTAAGTCATCTTCACCAACCAGAGAGAAATATTAATATATATTTTTTTCATTTTTGTTAAATGTCAGAATATATTAATTTTAGGGGTATGTACATTTTAGTTACATAATTTGCTTTTGTACATTTAAGTCAAAGTTGTAAGCGTGCCCTTCACCCGGAATATGTGCATAGCACCAGTCGGGTGGGAATGAACCCAACCCCTCCCCCTCCCTCCCACCTACTGATTCCACTGAGGTTTATTTCCAAATGTGCACATGAGTGTTGATCAGCCAGTTCCAATTTAGTATGGAGTACATGGGATACTTGCTTTTCCCTTCTCGTGATACTCCACTTAGAAGTGTGGTCTCTAGTTCTATCCAGGTTGTTACAAAAGACGAGATCATCATTACCCCACTGCATAATAGGAAGGGCCAGTTAGCTCAGGATATCAGATCTCTTTGGAAAAGAGAGGCCCAGAGAATAAGGGTGTGTGCAGTGCATTTCAGTGACGTGTCCCCTGCCCTTCAGATTGCCCAGTGAGGCATCCTGCAAGTCCATCCTGCAAGAGGGCATTGCTCTGCATCTGAACAGCTCAGTTCTTATCCATTCCACATTCTTGTATGTAAGGGACTCGTCCTACATTTAAAAGAATATTTTAAAATACCTGGCCCTTTTGACAGTAGCCAAACTCAGAATCAGCAAGAGAAAGGAAGCAAACCCAATGCCCAGATGTCCATGCAAAATGCCTTTGCCTCGAACTTTGCTGCAGGCTGGAAAGGCTATTTCTCCATGGAGACTGGAGATGCATGCCCTTGGAGGGAAGGGAATGGGGAGGGAAGACACATGTTCAAAGAACAGTAGATGAAAACAAGCGTGGCTGCATTTGTCCGCCTCTTCTTGAACAGCAAGTCTGTCCTATGAGATGACAGGGTACACAGAATGGACCCTATTTGTTTAGACAAAGGGGATTGTTAATACATCACTCTATGTATTGTCTCTAGCTTAACCATGTTTGTAGGTGCAAATACAGATTTGAATGAATGAACAAAATAATAAATTATTAAATAATAAATAAATAAGATCTTAGACTCTGGAGACAAGCAAAATTGGGTTTTACATCCCAACCTTGCTAGCTAGTAGCTGTTAGTTATCTATTGCTGCATCATAAGTATCCCAAACTGTAGAAGCTTAAATAATTATCTCACATCTACTCTGGGGAAAGGATCTGGGTGCAGATTCACTGGGTACCTTGGGCTCAGGGTCTCTCAAGGCTGCAGCCATCTCAAAGCTCGACTTGGGGAGTACCCACTTTTAAGCTCACTCGTGGTTATCTGCAGGTCTCAGATCCTCCATGGCTGTTGTTCCACAGACATCAGTCCACCTCACCTCTCCGCAGGACTGCCTCCAACATGGCAGCCCACTTCCTCCAGTGGGAAGAATCTGAGAGTCCCAACATGGAAGCTACATGTGTGTGCTTTCTGGGTGGTGTTCTGAAGGGAAAAAATGTGGTAAAATACATACAACATACCATTTGCTATTTCAACTATTTTTATGTGCAAAATTCAGTGGCATTTAAGTATATTCATGCTATTGTATAGCCATCACTACCATCTATTTCCAAAACATTTTCATCACCCCAGAAAATTGAAGTTACAATGTTTTTATACGCTAATGTCAGAAGTGACATACCACCATTCTGTTGTGTCTGTTCCATGGAAGAAAGTCACTAAATACCATCCACACTTACGGGAGGGGACTAAGAGGAATACTAGAGGCCTCCATCTAGAGGCTGCCTGCCTTGGAAGCTGTGTGACCTCAGGCAGGTTACTTAACCTCTGTCAGCAAGGATGTCTTAGTTCAGGAGGCTGGGAAGTCCCAGAGAGAGGCAGATTCAGTATCTGGTGAGGGCCCACTTGCTCACAGAATGTACCTTTTTGTAATATCTATCTTCACAGGATGGAAGGGGTGAAGGTGTCTGTCTAAGGCCTCTTTTTCAGGGCACTTATTAAAGGCCCACTTCCTAATACCATCATCTTGGGGTTTGGGATTTCAGCATATGATTTGAGGGGAGACACAAATACTCAGACCACAGTAGATGATCCTGTCTACCCTGTGGAGCTGGACGTTTGCTACTCGTCAACACTAGATGCCACGGACGGCCCTGAGCCACCCAGACAGTGTCTTCCCGTGTCTTCTCTCGGATCTCCGTGATGGTTCAGCAGCTCTCACGGCTTCCTGCTCTGTGACAGTATGAGCAGTTAGAGGATGTGGAGCTCCAGAGCGTGAGTCCTCCACCTTTCACGAGTGAACCTTTGTGTGGAGCAGAGCGCTCCAAGGAAGGAGAAGCCTGCACTGGACAACATTGGGCTCATATACCCTCCATGTAGCAGCTCTGGGAATTGATCAGCCCTCTCCCGGCTGCTCACATTCTCCACTAAGATGCTATCCTGCCTTCCACAGAGATTCCCAGTGTCTCCCTAATGTGTCTGCCCTCCTTCCCCGTGGAGCTGTCCCGTGCCGTGAATGAGAAACAGCCACTTCCTCTGAAGCTCTCACATATGACTATGCAATGAGCAAGCAGGCTCCCTGTCTCCTTTCATAGGGCAACTCCAAACAGATCAGGGTTCCGTTCCAAACACCTGCTCATGGGTGTGTTCTGGGCCAGCGTGTATCCCAGCCTTATCTTTATGATTCTCTCCTACAGTCCTAGAGGATACTACCAGTGCAGATCTTTAATTATTTGGCTGAAAATTATTCAGATGATTATACTTTGAAGCCAAAGAAGTGAATTAATATTCTAGGCAAAGGTTTCTGGTGATAAGTATTTTGGAAAGACTATTAAAAACATTTGAAATAAAAATAGTTTATTGGCTAATGCTCACACATACACAAAAAAATAACAATAATTACTGAACAGTGCTTTCCAAAGCGTGTTCTGTGGAATGAAATACTATTTTGTTTGCTCACCAGTGATAATTAAGCTGGTGATCTCCACGGTTGTTGAGAATATGGTAAAACAGTCATGGATAGTTTACTGCTTGGGGTACAAACCGACATCCCTCTAGGGAGGCAATTTGTGGTCTCTATCAGAACGTAAAATGTGTATGGCCTTTGGCCTGGAAATTGCACATCTAGAAATTAATCCTAAATCATTCTTGCATGTGTGCAAAAAAGCTTATATATGAGGGGCTTCATTGCATTACTGTTTTTAATATGAAGAAGTTAGTTACAATTTAAATGTTTGTCAGTAATAGACCAGGTCTATTGATTACAGTGTGCCTCTATTCTCCGATACTGCACAACACTTAAAATAATCAGCGCTCACATGGAGAGATGGACTTAGTGTTCTATTACCTGAAAGAAGCAAACTTCAGAGCAGTACTTTAGGATGATCACTTCCATAATAAAACAACATGTGTGCATTTGGGTATAATATTGTATGTATAATTTATATGCATTTGTATTGTATTGTGTCCATATGTGTAATGCATCCACAATCACATAGATTCCTTTGGAGGTATACACGCAGGACTGTTGATATCACTTACTCTTCCTCCTTCGAAAGAAACAGAAATTCTTAAGGGGTGGGAGGGTTGCTTCCTGCGTTATGATGTATAGTTGCATGTTGTCTGACTATTTTTAATTAGCATACATTGCTTTTGTAATTTATGAAATCATTTTAAAAACACCTATTAAGTATGTTACAGAAATAACATTTATTTTTAAGTAAAGATAGGGAAAAAACCTTTAATCTCTCCACCCAAATGCAATTACTACTACTCTTCCACACCTTTTTCTGTACATGTTTGGGTTTTTGTGTAGTTTTTCACTCTGTTACCCAAGCTAGAGTATAGTGGCATCATCATAGCTCACTGCAGCCTTAAACTCGTGGGCTCAAGTGATCCTCCTGCCTCAGTCTCCCAGAGTGCTGGGATTACAGGTGTGAGCCGCTGCACTTAGCCTAATTTTTTAATGCAATTATTCCATATAGTGCATTTTCTTTTTCTTTTTTTATTTTTACATATACATGTGTTTATTAGGTTTCCACTTTTTGCCTTCACAGAATTAAAAAGGCTTAAAATTTAATAACAATAACAATGTTTAAGATAATGACTAGAAACAAAAAAACCTCGAAAAGAATGAAGATAAATACATTCAGAAAGGAATGATTACTGCGTCAAAATATTAAGCCATATTAATAATAATAATGCAAAGAAAGTAACATTCACATTGTCAAATAAGAGTATGTCTATTATAGAATGCTTTAACTCTGAGGCTCAGTATGGAGTCATCAGTTAACTTCTTATTTTTTTTCCAAAGTCTCAAAAAATAGACAACTAATATCTATATATAAAGGTAAAAGATAATTTAAAAAAACAGATCATGCCAAATCTTATAGGCAATAAAAAAAGAAGAAATATTTCAAAGTCATTCTACTTAATCTGGATATACCTGATATTAAAAATGGAGAAAATATATTGTTATAAAGGGAAATTACAAACATATTTCACTTATAAATGATGATACAATATTCTAAACAACATATTAACAAGTTGAATTAAAAACTAATGTTTAAGTAATGTACTTTGGTCAAAATTGAATCCAGTTTATATGAGAATTAGTCACTATTTTCTTTTCTTTTTTTCTTTTCTTTCTCTCACCCACTCCCTCCATCTCTCTCTGTCTGCTCTCCCCTTCCGCCATGCCCCGCTGTGTCATTAATTGTCATTAATTGTCCTCATATCAAAGTTGAATACAGACGATTCATGCTTCTCCATTCCTGTGATGTTTCACTAAGAATAATGTGTTCCACCTCCATCCAAGTTAGTACAAATGCTACAAAATGTCCATTCTTTTTGATAGCTGAGCACATATATATACCACAGTTTACCAATCCATTGCTGGGTTGAAGGACATTTAGGCTGTTTCCACATTTCAGCAATTATAAATTGGTCTGTGATAAACAGCCTCACACAAGTGTCTTTATAATAAAAGTTGCTCTTTTCTTCTGGATAGATGCCCAGTAATGGGATTGCAGGATCAAACGGGAGGTCTAGGTTGAGTTCTTTGAGGTTTCTCCATACTTCCTTGCAAAAAGATTGTATTAGTTTGCAGTCCCACCAGCAGTATAAAAGTGTTCCTTTCTCTCCATATCCACGCCGCTTCTGCAATTTTGAGATTTTCTGATATAGGCCATTCTCTCTGGAGTTAGATAGTATCTCAAGGTGGTTTTAATTTGCATTTCTCTAATAATTAGGGAGGATGAGCATTTTTTAATGTGTTTACTAGTCATTTGTGTTTTGTCTTTAGAGAAGATTCTATTCATCTGTCTTCCCCATTGATGTATGGGATTGTTGTGTTTTGTCTTATAGATTAATTGAAATTCTGTATAGATTCTGGTTATTAAACTTTTGTCTGATTCAAAATATGCAAATATCCTTTCCCATTGGGTAGGTTGTCTATTTGCTCTGGTTGTTGTCTCCTTGGCTGTACAGAAGCTTTTCAGTTTAATTAAGTCCCATTTTTTTATTGTTGCAGTTGTTGCTATTGTCATGGCAGTCTTCCTCATAAAGTCTTTCCCCAGACTGATATCATCCAGTGTTTTTCCAATTCTTTCCTTGAGGATTTTTTATAGTTTCATGCATTAAATTTACATCCTTTATCCATCTTGAATCAATTTTTGTGAGAGGAGAAAGGTGCGGATCCAGTTTCAGTCTTTTACATGTGGATATCCAATTCTCCCAGCACCATTTATTGAATAGGGAGTCTTTCCCCAGTGCATGCTCTTGTTTGGTTTGTCAAAGATTAGGTGGCTGTAAGTTGTTGGTTTCATTTCCAGTTTTCTATACGATTCCAAGTATCTATGTCTCTATTTTTGTGCCAGTACCATGCTGTCTTGACCACAATGGCCTTGTAATACAGACTAAAATCAGATATAGTGATACCTCCGGCTTTGTTTTCATTACTAAGAACTGCCTTAGCTATATGGGTTTTTTTCTGCTTTCATACAAAGTGAAGAATCATTTTTTCCAAGTCTTGAAACTAGGATGCTGTTATTTTAACTGGGATGGCTTTGAATCAGTAAATTGCTCTGGGAAGTATAGACATTTTAACAATGTTGATTCTTCCCAGCCAGGAGCATGGTATGTTCTTCCATTTGTTAAAGTCCTCTGCTATTTCCTTTCTTAGGGTTTCATAATTGTCTTTATAGAAGTCTTTCACCTCTTTTGTTAAGTGTATTCCTAAGTATTTCATTTTCTTTGGGGCTATGGTGAAGGGAGTTGTGTCCTTAATTCACCTCTCATCTTGGCTGTTGTTGGCATATACAAAGGCAACTGACTTGTGGACATTGATTTTATATCCTGAGACATTATTCTTTGATGACTTCCAAGAGTCTTGTGGTTGAATCTTTGGGATTCTCTAAGTATAAGAGTATATCATCAGCAAAAAGGGAGAGTTTCACCTTCTCTGCACCCATCTGGATGCCCTTTATTTTCTTGTCTTGTCTAATTGTATTGGCTAGCACTTCCAGCACTATGTTGAATAGTAATGGTGACAGAGGACAATCTTCTCTTGTTCCAGTTCTAAGAGGAAAAGCTTTTAGTTTTACTCCATTCAGTAAAATATTAGCTGTGGGTTTATCACAGATAGCTTCAATCAGTTTAAGAAATGTGCCACCTATACCTATACTCCTCAGTGTTCTAATTAGAAAAAGATGCTGGATTTTATCGAATGCTTTCTCTGCATCTATTGAGAGGATCATATAATCTTTGGTTTTGCTTTTGTTGATACAGTGAATAACATTTATGGACTTACGAGTATTAAAACCAGCCTTGCATCCCTGGGATGAAACCTACTTGACCATGATGTATGTCTTTTTGGATAAGCTGTAATCTATTGGCCAAGATTTTGTTGAGAATTTTTGCATCTATATTCATTAGTGAAATTGGTCTGAAATTCTCCTTTTTAGTTGGGTCTTTACCTAGTTTTGGTATCAGGGTGATATTTGCTTCATAGCCCATAAGAAGAATTTGAAAACAGATGCCAGTTCTTCCCCAGTTGGCCACAGTATCTCCATTTTTAGAGTAAGCCTTCTCATTTTAAACATAAGAAAAATAATTTCCTTGTGGGGAGAGAGAACTGACCAAAATCACAAAGCTAGAAACTAAAGCTTCTGACCCCGAGCCAGAGTTCTTTATATTTATTTATCTATTTACCTATTTATTCAGCAAATATTTTACAAGCATGTATATATATATATATGTATTCATATATATACATACATATACACACACATAGCAGCTAATGCAGGGCTTATAATTTAAATGTGATTTAACTCTGCCCACAGAAGAACAAAAATTTTAGTAAAATATAAGACATGTGGACAGATAAAGCTACTGCTACTATAGTTGGAAGGAAGTGAAGGAAATTGTACTCATTAAATGCTTTTTAAATGTCAAACCCTGCCAGATACAGCAATATATTATTTAATTTCTCAACTATATTCTAAGGTCAACAGTATCTCATCATTTTGCTCATTTAAAAACTCAAAACTGTCTCAGTTTATTTGTCATTGATGCACAAGACACCACCCAATTATAGTGATATAAAACAATTTTATTATGCTCAGAGGTTCTATGGGCCAGGAATTAGGACAGGATGCATCAGGGGTGGCTTGTTTATCCTCCAAGATATCTGGAGAAGTGGAGACGTCTCAAAAATCTAGAGACTAAAATAATCAAGAGATTTCTTCACAAAGAGGTCTGGAATCTGAGCTGAAAATGAGGGCTGGGCTCAGCTGAGACTGTCTATCAGAGGCATCTACAGGTGGTTTCTCCACATGACTTGGGCTTCTGGTGGCAGTTGGCTTCTGACTGCATCTGAAGTCATATCATGCCATTTGCATGGTATTCTTTTGGTTGAGGTATCTGCCAGGCAAATGTGGATTAACTTACAAATTAGACTCCAGTTTGTAATGGAGAAGTGACAATGTCACCGTGCAGAAGTGGCTGTGGTGTAACTGCAGCAAACTTCGAAGGCCCACCATCGAAGCCTGGTACGTGGGGAGGCAGGTAATGAAGCCAGGCCACTCTGGCTCGAGCAGATTCTTCTGTGATGCTTCAGAACATGTGGAGATTGTTACGTTATTCAAGACTTTATGGAGGAGGGACTATTTGGAGTAGACTTTGAAAGAAGAGAGAGATTTGGCCCACATGGAGGTAAAGACACTTCTGGATATGGGATAAAATGTGCCTGAGTCACAGAATCAGCCACTATAGACTTCCTTCACTGACTCCAGGCAGCTTTCTATTCCAAACAAAGGGATGTGGATAATTATACCCTCCCAACAGTGAGCAGGAGCATTAGACATTGAAAAGATTTTGTCACTAAAAGCTGGTATTTTTTTGCCAGAGGGAAAGGTCACCTGGATGACTATTGCCCATTATGTAGGAAACTAAGCTTGTTACATAGCCTAGAAATAGACAGACAGAAAGGACAGGGTGAATGGAATAAGAAAAAAAAAAAACCTCAATTTGGGAGACTGGGCATGATGAAATCGTCCATGATGAGCATCATGTGAGGATAGGTGGAACCCATTGCTCTCCACTGGTGGTCTCTTGAGATCCTGGGCAATCAAAAATAGCTCAAAGAGCATTTTGAATGAGAACCTTATGGGATTTCATTAGCTGACATATACCCCATACAAAGGGAGTCGAGTTCAAGCTTCAATCACAGAATAAGAGGTCTTCACGGAGATTTTATGGGTGCCCAGTGAAACTATTCTGTATGATACTATTTTGGATAAAATATTTTTTCCATTACATATTTTAAATTAGTTGTTATTCATGTAAAGTACAGTTATGATTTTAGCAGACATATTTTGAAGATTGCAAAAAACATAAACAAAAAAATTATGAGTACCAAAATTCTAACAATTTTCAATGTCCTCTCTCACCAGTCCCATCACCTACCTAACACATTCCCATAGCCACTGACACCTGCATCATAGCCCATTATGTTATATATTTATTTCATTACTTGTTTATTAACTATCCTCCCATGAGAATGGGAGTTCCATGTGGAGGGTCATTTGGTTCTACATTCTCTGCACAAGAGCAATGCTTGCAAATGGTGGTCACTTAATATTTGTTAAATAAATCAGTCCCCAGGGCCAGGGAAGAAAGATTGACAAGCACCCTTTCCCCTAGTCTTGAGATGGAGCATTTGACCCCATAACAGCGTCAGTGAGCCAAGAGTGGTTTTCTCACCACCAGCACCAGCATTGCAAATTCATCCTGGGAAACTCAACTTCAGGGAGGTTTGGGATGCAAGGTCGGGTCTTCAATGCTATAGTTGTATGACCTTAGCCTATCACTTAGCTTTTCTGAGCATTAAATTCCTTTTTTGTGAAAAACATATTTCTACCAGAAGTTTGTTCTAAGGATCAAGTCAGGAAGGTACTGAGCAGAAGATGATGAGGTAGGGCTCCCTCTGTCAGGCAAAGCCCACATTACTTGATGGTAAGCTTGGGTGAGTGGAAGAAAAGGACAAGACAAAATAAAAGAAGCAACTAGACAAAGGGGGACAAGCAGAGACAAGGAATTGAAGGAGGCCAGGAGATGGGAAAAAGAGATGCCTATTAAAAGGGGAAAGGAAGGGAAAAGTAAGTGTAGAAGAGAGATAAATGGGAGGAGCATACTTGGCCAAGGGGAAGAAGGTAAAGAAAAGAAAGGAAGGTTGAGGAGGAGTGTGAGGAAGGTAAAGAAAATGAGGAGTGTAAGTAACAAAGGGCTATAAGATTGACAGAAAGGAGGGAGAAAATGTGGAGGGAGGGAGGGTGGAAGGGAAGGAAGGAAGGGAGAAAGGGTAAGAGAAGAGAAAGAAAAGGAAGAAAAGGGAAGAAGGAAGTGAGGGAGGAATAGAAGGATAGGAAGGAAGAAAGGAAGAAAAGGAGGGAAAGAGGGAGGAAGGCAAAGAAGGAAAGGGGAAGTAGAAAACAAACAGGAAGGAAAGTTAAAGATTGAGAGGGGAGAAAAAATATGAGAAAAGATGCAAAAGAAAGTAATGGAGAGGTCCTTGAACATGGGAAGCCAGGATTGCCAGAATTAACTTCAGCATTCAGGGATCACTGACTGGCTCCCAAATCCAGACTGCAGGCACATTTGTCCCTCCATCTGCGGGTCCTTGTCCTGGTCAACCCTCCAGGAGGAACTCAATCCAGTCAAGTTGCAGAGCTCAGGTCTCCAGAGCGTCTGGACTCACCCCTCCTGAACTAATCCTTCATTTCATGCTCCCAAGCCCCTTTGATTGGGTCTGACAATTAGCACAGCCTTGGCTGGAATGCACCTCTGTGTTTACAGCATGATGTCAGCTCCAGCAGACACCATTAGCTCTGACTTTATGGGGATTTATTCAGCCTATTACCATGACTCATACTCTAGTAATGAGGTCTCTCTCCCAGGAGCTCAGCACTTCTCTGCAGGCGCCCATCCTTCGTGCTTCCTCCAGTAGTTCCGTTTTTGTTTTATTTTTTTCCAGATTTTTCTGGCTTCTCCTTTGGCCTCAAATACTATCTGAAGGGGGTGGAGGGACAGCAAGTGGTCACTGCAACTTCTTTCTTGCAAAAACTTGGAGCCCCTCAGAACCATTTGGCTAAACCAAGTCTATAAACAAGTAGTAAGAAAACATACAATATGAAGAAAATGGGGCTTATATTTTAGGGAGACAGGAGGGAAGTCTTGAATTTGCTATTAAGAACTCAGATGTGTAAAAAAAAAATGTTGATATCTCTTTATCCTCCTTAACATAATCTAGAATGTCAGAGATGGAATAGAATTTAGACTAAAGAGACAGACCAAATTCTCAGCACATAGATGGGGAAACTGAGGTCCAAAGACAGGAAGAGACTTGCCCAACATCTCACAGTGGGTCCTATTTTGATCTTGAACTCATAACTTTTGATTCCTCTCTTCTCCACATTCTTTTAATTTATTAATTCCTTTATCCATTCAAGCAAATCTTTGAGATGACAATAAAGGGTTAAATCTTCTCTGAACCTTCCCAAAACACTCATGGTTAGCTGGGCCCCCACCGTCATTCTACGCCTTCTGAACCCTGAGTTCCTACATTGGGATTACAGGCTTCACGGCTGCATTTACTTTCTTACGTATAAGGAGGGTGTCTCCTCTTCTAGACTGGGCTAGTCTAGACAGAGAACTGATCTTATTCACTTATGTAACCCTATCCCTGGTGCAAGACATGGCACAAAAGTGTAAGAAAAGTTTGATAAAAGATCAAATGAATGAATAGGCTCTAAGACCTCCAAACTTCAGATCACCCACTAAGCTGGCAGGTAGTATTACAGGTTCAGCCAGCTAACCCAGTGCAAACTTTTTTGAGTAGACCCTAAACCCCTTTCCTCCTGCCTTCCTGATCCATGTTTTCTCCTACTACTGGGCAATGTGAGTCACCTGCCTTACGAGATTGATTCATACTGATTTAGAATTTTACAGAGGTTTATTAGAACTTGAAGATGAAATAATAAGCCTGTGATCCCATGGGGGCTGGCATGACCATTTTCAAGGTGAAATGTTCCCTTAGCTGACTTTAGAGATCACTAAGGATCTTATGCAAACCGAGCCAAATACAGCTTTTGAAAAGAAACATTAGGTCATTAAATCTCAGCGAAATGAAGGGAAAACAAAAAACTAGAGGGAGGTTTAACTCACCTGCCAACCTGATTTGGATGCTTTCTGCTATTTCTTAAGTCTGAAGGGAGGGGGGAGAAGACTCTAAGGGAAAAGGTCCCCCATTCCTAGGACAAAGACCCACTGTGGTCTGCAAGAGGGCAAGAAACAAACAGGCAGCCATTTCCACCCAGGTAGACCATAAATCCAGCCTTTATTACCTTTTATTATGTTGTTTCAACAGACTCTTAAAGACAGCACAACGGTCGGCTGATAGCTGCACTAAATCTCTTTCATTTTCTCCCCATATTACTTTCACTTCCTGGATTTCTTTTTTCCTCTCTCTCTCTCTCTTTCCATGACTCAAATTTATTGGTCTTCTCTAGAGGACGGCAGTAGAATGGAAACGTTGTTTATGATTGGAAAAGAAAACCAAACGACCCCCAAACCTCAAAACTGTGGGCTAGCAATGAATGGATGTGGGCAACCTATATATGTATAATTTTTTATATTTATAGGCATATATACATATACATAAACACACACTCATATATGTAAGCCAGGAAGGCAGAGGAGTAGCATAAATCTAATTATAGCAAAATGGGGGTGGGAGGAGAGGGTGACATAAAAATGAACATAAGAACAATGTACTGCCAACATGGCAGAGGCTGAGATGGAATTAAAATAAACTAAGGGTCACAATTTTTAAAAGCTTTACTTAAAGAACAGGATTCTGTTAAGAGCTAAAAAGAGGTCCCAAGAACACTAAGAGGTGAGGAAACGGGGAGGGGGGAGAGTGAGAGAGAAAGAGGAACAGGAGAGAGAGGGAAGAGGAGGAGGGAAGAGGAAAGGAGGATAAAAGAAGAAAAGGAAGAAGAGGAAAGAAGAGGAGAATGGGAGTGCAGAAGGGAAGGAGAATGAGAATGAAAACGTATTAGGGAAAATTAAATTCTGGGCTCTTTCTGTCTCAGCTTTATAGCAAGGCTCAAAAACATGTCCATTGAATTTGCTGAACCAGATAATGAACAAAGACCTTCAACAAGTTTTCTTTTTTTTTTTTTTTTGCGGTTTTTGGCCAGGGCTGGGTTTGAACCTGCCACCTCCAGCATATGGGGCCAGCATCCTACTCCTTTGAGTCACAGGTGCCGCCTAGTTTTCACTTTCTTTATTAATCAATTATTAGTGCCTTTGAAGGAATTGAATAGTAGATGCCCACCTTCTTACTACCCCTCCTCATCCTTACATATGACTTACATTCACACAAGCATATTGCACCCACACCCACACCCTACAGATGTGGCCATCACCATTCTCTAAGATTGTAAAGTCTCTAAAGACTCTTTAATCTAACTTGCATTTATTCTGAAAGAATCAGCCAGTGCTCCTTCTTATCCCTGAAACTCATTGCTCAGATTTTTCTCTGAGCCTCTTACCCTCCTTCAACTCGGCCTCATTGATGTTTCTGGACCCCCTATGCCTAAAGGACCCTTTCCACATTTGCATTATTCTGTCTTTAAGGCCTGACTTTCAGCTCCTTGAGAAATGGTGCCACATGCACACCCTCAAGATAAGCTGGCTGCCTCCTTCAAAGCCTTGCTCTAACTTTTACTAGTTGTGTAATCTTGGGGAAGCTAAAATCCCACGGGAGTCTCTGTATCTTTATTTGGCAAATGGAGGAGATACTACCATCTACATCATGGTGCTGTAGCCAGGTTCAAATCAGATGAGAGGTGAAAAGTGCTGGCCCTACCCTCCTGTTCAACTCTTTGCCACATTCTGACTGAGAGACAGTGAGGCAAGTGGCCTAGGTTCTAAAATTTGCTCCAGAGAAATGAACATTACAGTCACTGTTTTGAGGCATCATGAGATATTATAATACAGTCATTACAAGTTCATGTGATGATGTTGGACTTCCTGGATTCAAATGCAACCTACGCCACCTGCTGCTGTGCAACCTTCAGGCAAACTATTTAACTTCTCTTTGCCCTTATTTTCTCATTTTAAAAGCTATTAGTGGAACATTCTCTAGAGTGCTCTTTCAGGGATTTAATGAATTAAGTGAAGTGCTTAGAATAGTTCTAGACACATTGGCAAGTTTCCATACATATTAACAATGATCATCATGACTTTAGTGAAGAACACAGACACGAGATCTGAGCTCATCAAGTGGTAATCTATCTCCATTCAGGAGATAAAATCCTCCCACTTCTAGGGTTAAAATCTATCAACACAGGAAACGCACCACAAGAAAATGGGATTTTCATCTTGTATAGCCAAGGTGAATGTTTGATGCCATCAATATCAATAATTTATTTTTCATTTGTATTCCTTATGCTCCAATTTACTTTGTTCAAGTACAGCATTTGCCCAATGAGATCTCATACCCAGAACTTGGGAATTCACCAGATAGGAAACTTTTGTTGTTTCTAATGAGGAAACCAATTCTTCAAGCCTTGTTAGAATTGCCAAACAGGGTCTCCTGCTGGGCAGCTTCATTTACTTAGCATCTCCTGCTGAGAGACACCAGTACCATTCACAGAACAGGGAACAGAAGACAGACAACTGAATGAGAAATACCAATTTACATGCTGACATTTGTCATCAGCTTCCAGAGAAAAGGAACAGATTTTTTTTTTTTTTTTTAACAAAATGAATTTTAGGAGTCAGGCAAAGCCATTGCATTTATACTCTAAAAATGTCAGAGTTAAGCAATAAAATGTTAAAAGCTCCTAAAATGACAATCTTCAATAACAGTAAGCAGTGAGGAAGGAATGATTCTTAGGCTACTTCCTAGTTCACTAGGAAAATGCTGTAATCCATTAGTGATGTCTGCCATGGGCAAGGAGTTGGACAGTGTAGGACAATTTGCCATGTTCTTTCTGTTCCTGATCTAGACCAACTTCCTAATTTTACAGATGTGTTCAAGTTCCCTACATGGAAGTTCAGACTGTATTTATTTTTAAATGCCATTTTAGTACATACAAATTTACTGAGATATGAAGAGCTGAATAAATAAGATTGATTTGTGTATTCTTGGCAAGCAATTGGATACAGCTAAACAGATTTTATGGACTCTTGAGTAATGTTATTTCTCAAAGAGTTTAAACCATCTTTTCCCCATCCCCATTGGTAATTTTGTTTTTAATCCTTACTAGCCATTAAAAATAGGCTGACACTTGTTAAAATCTTTACTGATTCTAAAATACTAAAGTGTCAAAATAAATTGAATTTTACCAAGAAGATAGGAATAAACAAATCAAGAAAAGCCTATATGATTACTGTGAGTAATCTTCTAAGAAATTTAACTTAAAGAGGCGTTTTGTTGTTTGGGAGATGCTTTGGGTTTTGGGGTTTGTTTTTTTTTTTAATCTTTCATGTAGTTCACAGATTCATGGATTTCTTTTGTTGCTGTTGTTGGTGTTGCCCTAACAATAACACTAATGATACAAATGTTTGTGCTTCACACTCTGAATGTTAAAAAACAAACAAACAAAAAAAAAACTTCTTTCCTTTCGTTCTCACTTGATCTTCACATTAGCCCCCTGAGGTGGTCATGGAAAGAATTTTTATTCACATTTAACAGAGAAGGTAAATGAGCTTCAGAGATAATTGGAAATTGAATTCCAGAGATAAAGGGATGGAAAAAACAATAAAATTCATTCTCCTCTCCTCTCCTCTCCTCTCCTCTCCTCTCCTCTCCTCTCCTCTTCTCTCTCTGTCACTCTTCAGATTGAATAAGCTAATGTCACTGATTTGGTCAAAAGTTTTAGCCCATCAACCCTAATAGTCCCTGTGACACAAACAGGAATAAGTTAAGTTACAAATTGTCAAATACTAAACAAAAGGCACAGGATTCTACAATAAGTGAATGATTAAAGTTACTTTCAATGATAGGAGTCATAAATGAGAGAGATCCAGTATGATTCTCAAAATTAGATAAAACAAAAAGAAGGCAATGACATGGAAAGGCATCTCAGAGAAGTCTCAGAAATATGGTGTACAATCTTTACCTTGAAATTTAGTGTAGAAAAAGATTCTAGATAGTTCCTTGTAGTTAAACAAATAGAGGAACAGTAAAGAAACTTCTAGTTGGAGTTAAACAGATGGAAGACTATTTCTGGCTCATGGTGTTTTCTGTGTGTTGCACCCACAGTTTGCATGCAGCCACCACAAGAGGCTCCACTGTGAGCAATGACCTTGCTCAAACATACATGGTTTTTAGTGAACAGCACACCTGGACTTTAACTCATTTTTTGCCATTTGCTGGATGAATGACCTCAAGCATCAACTTCATTCCCAGATCTTTTTTTTTTCTTTCTGAATTTTGCTTTATTTGTCTGAAAGAAATAATGGTATTTATTTCCCAGGGTTGGCATAGGATCATCACAGCCTACAAAAAGCACCTGGCACATAGCACGTGCTTGGGGCAGTAGTTCCCATCCTCATTTCTTACTGTCTAAAGAACCTATGTGGCTCAAAAGGAAAGAAAATATTTGATTTTCTCTAAGTAGATCCATGCCTGCAGATAAGAGAATCGGTGCTGAAATTGAACTTTGTGTGTATGTATGACATAGGGTAGAACATTTCATCAATTTCTAACATTGTTCATCTACAGATCTAGGGTAGATCCACAGGAAAATGTGGAAGTGACTCTAAATGAAATCAACCTGGTAAATTGCTCAGGGATTGTGATGCTGAAAGAAAAAAATAATAATAATAATTTCAAGTCTCTAGTAGTTTGCAGCTTGATCTGGTAGATGCCATTATTTAGAAATTTTATAAATATTTGCTGAATGAGTGTGAGGCAAGTGACAATACCGAACATGTGTGAGAATAGGTAATGTTTACTATAGTATGTCTCCTTTCATGGAATAAATAAAGTTCAATTCATATGGACTCAAAAGGGTGAGGTAAGAAAAACTGGAATTTTAGGATTTCACGATGAATAAAACATATACTGTACTTCTTTACCTATATCTTTACTATGTATATATGTACATATGTAAGGATATTATCCATGCATTTGCAATGTAAATGATAATTATACCTACTGTATCAAAATATTTCCTCAATAAAGTTCCTTATGAGATTGATAAGAAACCATCATAATTAACACACCATTTAAACCCATAAATGAGGATATTTCTAATGTACAGAGAAATAATTTCCATTACTAAGCTATCTTACCATTGCTTGTCACAGTCTTTGTTAATGCTATGTGTTGGCTAGATATAAAATTTTAATAACGTGTGTGAAGGCTTACTTCAACCAGAAAGCTATATTTCACAGGTTGACCACCATTATTAATCAACGTTCTTTGGATACAAATGTTTCATTATATGTTAAAGTTCAATTTCTCTTTAGCGAGGTGACATGTTGAACTGCCATTGCTGGTTAATACTGTAACTTGAAAGACCTTATCAAGAATCATCAGGGCCTTAGTAGATGTGGAAAAATAAAAATAGATGATTTGAAGGGCAGAACGTGTGGAATCTAAGAGCTACCCAGGGAAGGCCAAGTGCAGGGTGGGATGGGGGCTTGTGATGGTGCTGAACATCTCTCATGAGAGAGGGACAAATAAAAGGCATTAGCTCTAGGGACAGGAATGGATGATGGCACAGGTGCCGACCAAATGTCCTTCATATATTCGACAAGCATTTTGAGTATCCCTGGATAGCAGTACATGGTGCATCTAATAGCATCTATATGTAACAACAGCCAACATGAAAGGCAGAGTCCCTGCCTGCGGAGTTTATGCACAGTGCATTTTCTATAAGTGTGGTCCCTGGTCCAAGGAACTTTGCAGAAATGCAAATTTTCAAAACCCAGACCTACTAAATGAGAAGTGCTGGGCTGGGGTAGACTCCAGTAATCTATACTTCAAAAACTTTTTAGGAGATGTTGAGAACGACTGATTGCATGGAAATGTTCTCTAACTTCAGTATCAAAAATCTACCCTGGCACAGAGAGTGTGAATGGGAAGCAGAGCTTCAAATGGCAGGAAAGTTTCTAATAAAGTTCCTTGATTTCCTGCCCATCTCTTTGCCTACACAAGTCCCTTGGTATTTCTGTGATGTTGCCTGGTGCATGGAGCCTCAAACATTTCCACTTAACAAGAATTACTGAGGAGCTCTTCATTCACTCACTCATTCCTCTACACCTGCACTTATTCATCCTCAAAACATTTGTGGGACTTTTGTATTAGACACTCCCAGGCATGCAGTGCAGTGGCAAGAAAAAGACGAGTGTTAGCCTCGCACTTATACAGTTCAGGGCCAAAATGGGATGTCAGAATATAAACAATCAGAAAATAAATAATCTCAAAAATTTAATAAATGTTACAGAGCAGAATAACCTGGAATGGGGTTGTATTGTGGGGAGCGAAGAGGTGGGGTACCACGTACCTGGAGTCAGGAAGCACCTCTCTCAGGAAGTGATATTTAAGCTGAGCTGATGGATGACTCGGCATTACCTGGGAAGAGAGACTCGCCTGGGCAAAGGTCTACATGGACCTCAGGAACTGAGAAGGGCTAGTGCAAATGGACTGCAGAGAACAGGGGACATGTTTTCTGTTTGAGATTGAAACCATATAGTTTGGTAGAAACCAAAGCATGCAGCCTGGGAGGATACCCAGGACGGAGATCAGAGGAGACTCATTTTAAGTTGAAAATGATCACTGTGGTTGCAGAGAGCAAAACGGACGAGGTAGAGCTATGAAAACTAGAAGACAAGCTCAGAGGCGCCTGCTGCCACAGCCTGAGTTGAGTGTCTAAGTGACAGATAATGGCATGATGCGGGAAGGGAATCGCAGGTGATGCAATGGCTTATAAATCAGGCATCCCTCCATCTAGATCAGATTGTCACTCACTGGAACAGCTTCTAAACCATCGGACTGAAAGATTCCCACTAGACTTGGCAGCTAGGAAGAGAGAAGGAGCATTTACCTAGATAATGACTTTAGGCAAGTCCTTGCTCAGAAATCTCTCCTCCCTCTTACCATTAATCCACTATCACCTCTTAGGTTCTTTTTCCTAAGTGTCGCACTCCCAAATTGTTCTTTTAAAGTTCAAGTCCCCTTGGGAATTAAAGCTCTGAACTGTCTTTGAGAACGCAGAACATGTCAGCTGTCTCCTGACAGAGGCAGGTTGCAAGGTGTCCTGGTTACAAAGCTGATGCTCTGCTGTGACCCTGGTTTCCCTCTAACCCAGGTCAGAACAGGGATGCGATGTGAGTGACACTTCTTACCCCACACATGGCCTCTGGTGACTGGAGGTTGACACCTTCACCAGCCCTCCCTCCAGGGTGCCCATCATCTCTCCTCCTGGAGTTGACAGCACATTGGCATGGCTGACAAATGACTCATTTCCAGCCACATAAAATGGCTTCAATCTTCTCTTTTTGAAGTCACACAGATTACCTCCTCCGCCTCCTGCTTTTCTGACAACTTCATTCCAGTAGTGCATTATGCTAAAAACCACGTTTATTATGCCAGAGTGGTTCTGGCACAATTAGACTTCAGTTGTTTTTTTATCACAGATGTTGCTATGCCTGCAATGACCTGTGTTCCTGGGACCTGCACAGCCAGAGTCAAGGGACCCAATGCCCCCCAGATCACGAACCACCTCTCCAGGGAGAAAAAAGACCATCCACCCTGCACTCTTTTAGTTCTATATGAATGTCGGGTGCCTGCATGAACTGTCACCCAGGTCAGAAACCAAGACTTCTTCCCCACCTTCATCCCTCCCGCCAGTTGGTCCCAGGGGTGTTTCTTTCTTTTGTTTTCACATCTCTCTAAGGGCCCTCTTATCATGCCCCTGGATCACCCCACCCTCACCCTTTTTAAAATACTGAAAACTCCATCATGTCCACATCTCTTCCTCTGGTCCTGCCCCTTGCTAAACAGCCTCCAAAGTAATTGTTGTAAAATGCAGAATGGTCCATCTGTCCTCAGTGCTCTCAACTCTTTAATAGCATCCCGCTGACCTGGGGTCGTCTTCAGCTTGGAACTCAACGTTCTCTAAGTGCCTCTCACCCTGCTTCCCTCTGGACTCCCTTCACCCAAAGCCCGTCATGATCTCAGTTATCAGGCTACTTGGAAGTCCCCCTGGGGTCCTTTACATCCCTAAGTTCCTTCTTACCTGAATGCCTGGTTTTTCTTCTTCATCGCCTCACTAATAATATTTCATCCTGCAGGGCTATTTCACCACCAAGAAATCTTTCATGAAATACCATCCCCAAAGGGATTAAGGGTTCCTCTTTAAGACTCAAAGACTCCTTGCAGTCCTCTGCCTTGCTATGAATCTCATTAATGTATTGGTTCTTCTGCTTGTCTTCCATCCCAGTGAACTACGAGCTCTTTGAAGGCATAAGTGTGGCCGTAGGCAACTTGTACACGGAGACACACACACAGTGAAAGGTAATTGACTACAGAACGCATCCTTCCAGCCTGCAGTTCAGCTTTGATAACGGTTCATCGTGGCCTTCCAAACACAACTCATTTTAGTGTCTGTCACCCCATTTAATCTTCACAACGGACCTATAAGGAAATCATTTTAACTGATTTTACAGATGAGAAAACTAAGCCTCAGGGAGGAAAACTTGCTTGTGTTCACATAGCGAGGTGGAAGGCAATGTGGGGCCTTCTGGGGGACATCTGTGTGGATTTGGGCATAGAACTACTACAGTTATAGAGCTGGACCAAGGGGATCAGAAGGGATTCTTCAGCTGGAGTAAAGTGAGGTGAGGGGGAAGGTTTTTCCCAGCAAAACAGAAAGTATGTCCCTAAATATCAACGTGGCTGTGAACAAAAGCACAGAGTTAGTGGGAAGGGATGTGGTTAAGGAAAGTCCTTGTATGAACTCATCTGGTAATTACCAGCTGTGTGATCTGACGGTTCCCTAAGCTCTGATTTCTCATGTTCAATGAGAATAATAAAAGCTCCAAAGTCCTTGATTAGTGTTAAGATAAAATTAAATATAGATGTATTATGTATATTATATATATATACACAGATAGTCTCTATCTTTCTATCTACCCATCCATCTATCCCTAAGAACATTCTCTGACAAATAGCAATGACTCAATACATAATAAATTTTTGGTACTGCTATTCCAATTATCTATTGTTATAGAAGAAACTACTCCAAAACTTAGTACTATCAAACAACGTTGTTCATGCTCTGTGTGTGTCAGAGAGCTCAGCTGTGAGGTTTGTCTGGGACGCTATAGAATACATTGGAGCGTGCCCCTCCAGGATGGCTTCTTCACTCGCTGGGCTGGGATGTCATTGATGAAGGGAAAGGACACTAGTTGCCAGCCAGAAGCTCAGCATGAGCTGTGACCAGAGTGCCTAACAAAGACCAGCTAGACCAGAGTGGCCTCTGGGTGTGGCTCAGGTTACTCCCAGAGTCGTAACTTGTTTTCCTGCGGGGAAAGAGGCCTGAGCAGAAGTCACAAGACTTTTACAAGACAGCTTTAGAAGTTGCAAACAGTTACTTGTGCCACTCTCTTGGTCAAATAAGTCTGGATGGCCAGCCCAAATGCAAAGAGAGGCAATGAGACTTCATCTTCCGAGAGGTGGACAAGGAATCTGTGGCTGTCTTTAATCTGCCACGGGACACATACTACTGGTACCACTCGTACTATCCTATTATGACACTCAGATGCAACAGCAGGTGTTCCACTCCGGTGACCAAGCAGAGTGTGCCCCCCAAAAAGGATGGAGGTGAAGCTACTGAGAAACCACGGCACCAGTGTGGGAGCATAGATCTCTCCACTAAACCAGACAGAGCCAGGGAGGACTGAGTGCGTGACTGTCCTGCCCCCGGGGGGTGCCTGTGCAGACCAGGGCGCTAGCAGCTGCACTCCAAAGAAGAATGAGAACACTCAGAGCATCCCTGGCATCTCTTTTCCGACTCACCTGAAATGAAGCTGCACTCTCTCTCTCCCAGGCTCTTTCTGCCTCTTACCTGGCGGAGGTCACACTGAGTTATTTTTCCAAACTGTGGCAGTAAGAGGATGAAAGGTCTCAGGTATCTTGGCCGTCACAAGCAGGAGTTACTTGTGGGGAACAAGGCAGGAGGCACAGAGGGGACACGGCAAAGCGGATGTCGTACATGAAAGACAGTTTCTAGCACAATGTAGTTCACATTTCTTCCCTTACTTGCTGTGCCTGTTTTTTTAAACCATGTGGGTTTTTGTCTCCACAAGATATATACGGCCTCTTTCCTCAGTTCATTGATCTGGTTTTTAAAAAATATAATAGTACATCTCTCTGTGGCTGACTTGTTCTTACCTGTTAATTCTATTAATGTCTCTGTTATAAGCCTACAGCTTAAGAAAGATCTAAATAATTTAATGGGTACTCTTGTTCCGATCTTGTTATAAAATTCCTGGCATCAATAATACACATTAAATTAAATATGCTTATGAAGTCCATTCACAGACACACACACATCCCATATTTCATTCTCCATCATGTTGCATTTGGAGCATAAATGATATGATTGTCTAAACATTCAAACGTACAAGGTACAACTCTCCACAAAATGTACCATTTACCAACATAGAAACACACATGTACACACTGAATTTCCCTTCTCCTGGAATATACACACACAATATCCAACCACTCTAAATACACAGGTTCATTACAATGCAAAGATGCCCTTAATTTTTAAACGCACACTTTCAAATCTTTGTCTAAATCATTTTTCCCATACAAATGACAAACACTCATTCACACACAGACACTAAAAGCCTCTCAGACCCACAGACATGCCAGACAGAGAGCTAGGATAATGACACATTTAGCAAAAAAACCACAAAACGCATGCATGCTAACACACCCCCTCCATCTTCCCTACACAACTGGCATCTCCCAGCTGGCTGTAATTACTTCATGAACACACAAAAATGCCCATGTTCTCATGTTCCAACAAACTACACACACACGTAAATCTAAGCATCTACTTTTTTTTGTTTGTTCGAATTGTGGTGGAAGCAAACCTCTATGTTTTAATGCAAAAATCACACAAAGGATATAACAAATAAAACATACCTATGCGTATTCACGCAGGCGCACACTTCTGACCATCATTCTCTTTTCTCAACACTTTCCATCATTACATTTTAAAGCCCAGGCTTTGCTCAGAAGAACATCGCTCCAGAAACCTCAGAACCACACGAGTCCTTTCTTCTTTGTAACAGAAATTTCCAAGTACAGATAATCCCTCTGCCTGAAAGGGCTCCTGCCTCCCCTGTGGCCCACACTCATTGCCCCGGCCCTCAGCAGAGACTCTGGAAACAGTTTTGCAGTCCTTTAATTGGTCCCAGTCCAGACAGGCTAATAGCTCTGGAAATCTCCAAGGACAAAGAAACAACACTTGAGAAGGGTGACTGTTAATAATGAAAGCACAAGACGGGGCGCGGAGGGAAAGGATTGAACCTAAAGTGGGGCCTCAGCCCAGTCTTATCTCTGTCACAGATTTGCTGAGGGCCTGGGAGTAAATTCCTGCCACTACCTGGCCCCAGTCTCTCCACCTGTGGAATTAGAGGTTCGGAACTGACTTTCTACCTTCTAAAAGCCCTAAAGGTGGAATTCAAAGTGTGTGAACATTTCTGAACCAGAAACTGCCAACAGGTACCAACTCTTATTTTGATTAAAATAGGACACTGAATCCCTTTGCCTAAGTAATATAGAAAAAAATGTTAACATTTGGAATTAAAAACCTCAGTTCAAATTCTTGCTCTGCCCTAAATTAATGAAATGAATCTATACTTATTTACTGAGCAGCTATTTTGTGCCTGGTACTGTGCTGAGTATGTGACAAGAGTCTCATCTGAAACAACCTCTGTCTCTGAAGTTTCGATGGAGAGAATAATACATCCCCAAAGAATCTGGGTATAAATTACTTAAATGCTGAGAAAGAGATATTTCTGTCATGATATCACACCTACAAAAATCCACCTCCATCTTCTTTTTCACATGATCCCACTTCTTACTCTGGCTCACACGCATCCTGATTTACAGAAAGCTCAGGGCAAACTCCAAAACTGCCTCCCAACTCATCCATGTTTTGGCATCGAATTTCCATTTCCCACATGGCAGGGAGGACTGAGCAGTCTATAACCTATTCTTGAAGTTGTGCAGGGCTGCGTGTCACTGATACTTAATTTCATTACTTTTACTCATCCAGCTTTGGGCACTTCAGCTCGTTGGGTTCCAGCCGCGATTAATTGGTAGAGCTCCCACTGACTCCTGATTAGCTGCTTTTGATTAGGGCCTAATGACTTCATTCGGTCCCTAATTCAGGGGGATGAGTTGCAAAACTGCCAGCAAGCTGCTCAAACAGAATTACATTTTCCCAAGCCCTGAAGACATCACTTCAACTCGGAGTACACAACATTCGCCCTCCCTCTTTTCCCTTCCTCGTCGCCTCCGGACCACCCTGCACAGAAGCAAGACAAAAAGGAAGCTTGGGACGCAGTTCCTGGCTGCTAGAGCAGATGTCACATGAAAAAGGCCTGGAAGCCAACAGCCTGGCTCCTAGAAGGAGGCCACCCCCCATGGCACTGACTCCTGCTCTGCGCCCGAAGGAAAGGCTAAGTGGGGAAGAATTTCCCAGAGGTCTTCACCTGCCACAACCTGCTGCTTGCCTCCTTCAGGAACAAGGCAGATACGCCCCTGAGTTTTGATCTTTGGCTATGAACACCTGGAAGCATTCATCCAGTAACCCACAGCAAAAGTCAGAAGACATAGCAGAAACAGTGTCCTAGGCAGGATCCGAACTGACGGTCACTGTGGCTAGTCCATGGCACTGGCTCTGACGCCCAGCCTGGGCGTGACTACAGACCTGCCCATCCTATACCAAAGTGGTCACAGACAAGTAGTCTGCTCTAGGGACTAAAATCCCCCCTGGAGTACTTGTTTAATATCCATAATATCCACCTCCATCTTCTTTTTCACATGATCCCACTTCTTACTCTGGCTCACACACATCCTGATTTACAGAAAGCTCAGGGCAAGCTCCAAAGCTGCCTCCCAACTCATCCATGTTTTGGCATTGAATTTCTATTTCCCACATGGCAGGGAGGGCTGAGCAGTCTACAACCTGTTCTTGAAGTTGTACAAGCTTTGGAGGCCCACATCAGGAGATTCTTGTTAATCTAACATTTAATTATGCAGATGTATCAGGTTTTCAAAAGTAAATAATTTGAAACATGTGTTTAACACTTACAATGTGCCAGGGGCTATGTTAGATTCTGGGTAAACACAGATGACCAAGACCCATCCCTTACCTCTAAATGCCACTGTTTACTATGGGTGCAAACCCTACAATTATAGGCCAACTCTCTATAGCATGTGACTAGGGCACAATTTATAACTACAATTTATACGTAGATTATGTATACATATGTTTACATACATATGCATATATGTATGTATATTTTCATACTCATACATGTATATGAGGTATATAAATTTCTACATATCTAATGTTTCTTTACTTATGTGTGCACGTATAGATGAATACACTAAAATGCAAACTATTTAAAATGCAATAAAAGAAAAGCATTCAACCTTCCCTCAGCCCGCAAGGTGCTCTCCCCAGAGTCACTTGTTTTCCCCTTCAAACATGTCATCATCTTACATACATATTTTTAAATGAGGGAAGTGAAATTCAGGGGCCAAAAGTGACTTGTCTAATGTAAGGTGACACTGGTGGAGGCTGGGTTGCTCTAATACCCTCAGTCGGCACTCTTTTATGAGGAAACTCTATTTTTATTTTTTAATGAAATCATAACTGTGTATGTTCATGCATTTATGGGGTACGATGTGCTGATTTGATATACAATGCGGAAAGCTTACATCAAACCTGTTAATGTAACCATCACCTCACATACTCATTTACTTAAGGAACTAAAAGTAGACCTGCCATTCGATC